>CAWUFW010020464.1:0-150754 GCA_963921515.1 Calotriton arnoldi | reverse complement strand
GAAAGTCAGAAGTTCAGGTTCACTGCGATGGAGAATGGGTTGGATATAGGGACCGAGCCAGTTCCGCTGGAAAGATACCTTCTTAGTCCACCACAGAGAGGTGAGTGGGCCGCGCCAGGAGCAGGGATGCATCGTGGGTGGTCATCATTGTAGCACGAACAGCAGGCCAGGTGCCACAGACGGTCATCACTGTAGAGCAAAGATCGTGTTGGTGTCACGTACAGTCCTGCTAGAGTTTCGCATTGGCGCTCCCCGTGAGAAGTCAATGCTGTAGCATGAAGAGTCGGGTTGACAGAACTTTGCATTGGCAGGCAGTGCTGGCGACAAGGTTTTGGTACCAATTGGCCTGTTTGCGGTCGCAAAGTGCCCAAAATCTTCAATTCAGCCTCACTGAGGCCACACAGAGGGTCCAGGACCAGAGGGGAACCACTTGGGGGTCAGAGTCATACTCCAGCTGGATCTGTGTGCTCGTTCAGGAAGCTGGGAGCCTGTTATTTCCCATTGGGTTTGAACAGGAGGCCAACAGACTAACCCTTGGAGTCACTCTGGGAGTCCTGGGCTCAGGTGCAGGTCGAATTTATCTGAATCAGTCAGGAGGGCAGCATGGTGGCAATCCAGAAAGGCAGCAGTCAAGTACGGCAATAGTCTAGCAGGGCAGCAGTCCAGCAGAGTGGCAGTCCTTTCAGCAGTACAGCAGTCATTTTTCCTGGCAGAGTCTCCACAGTTCCAGATATGTACTGAAGAGTTTGTAACTAAGGTCCAATATTTTTACCTAGTGCCTCCTTTGAAGTGGGAGAAGCTTCTACAGGTTTCCATTTGAAGTGCACAGGTTTCCTGCCTCCCCTGTCCTGACTCCAGACTAACTAAAGGGGGCATGCAGCCCTTTTTGTGGAGGAATGACACAGCCTATTCAGGAATAAGTAGGCTGTGCCCAGCTCGGCCCTCCCATCCTACCAGTGATGGCCTATTAAGGCACAACTAAGCTCTCTATTGTATGTGGCTGTCTAGGTGGAATCCACAAAGCTCAACTACACATAGTCATGTGACCCAGAGACCGGCTGCAGACACTAAGGGGTCGATTCCGATTCGGGCCGGAAAACGTACCGACCGACTCGGAGCCGGAATTAATTCTGACCGACACGTACCGGTGCAGCCCGACCCGCAAAGTACGATGAGAAGCGTGCAAAACCCGACCGACTCGTACGGAACACAAGCCGAACGACCGAGCCGCGCGGAAAACAGCAATCCGGCCGGTAAAACACGCAAATCGAACCGTCCGACACGCACCCGGAACAATCCCGAACGAAACGTACCCGCGAACTCCTACCCGCCAAGTACGATGCAACGCGTGGAAAACACGACCGAGTCGCACGGAGGACAAGCCGTACGACCGACACGCATACAAAACAGCGAGCCGAAGCAGCCCAAAACACTGCGACCGACGTGTACGCAGCATAGAAAACAGCACAAACACAGCGGGAACGACTCGCAGAAGCTCGTACGAGACAACTGCAGGGTCTGACTCGGTCACAAGAACGTCTCCTACATGCACAAAAAGTACAAAGGGAAAATACACAAAAAAAGACCAAACAAGCAATTACAAAGCCACTAAATACTGGGGGGGGGCAGGGAACAAAGACACACCCACAACTCCACCCATATAAAGGACACAAATCCCTACCATGATCCTTTGCAAATTCAAATTACCTGCCAGCACTCAACAGACAGCAACCACACACCCACAGCTCATCCATCACACAAGCCACACAGCATCAGTACCTCAACAAATAGCACCCTAGCATACACCCAGCAAAACACACACTCACACACCTTCACCTGCACACCAACACACACATCACTCACCATCACCACCCATCACCATGCCCCCAAAGAAGAATCATAAGTTCCTAGATAGTGAATTGGAAGTCCTGGTAGATGAGATCCTCAGGGTAGAGCCACAGCTGTTTGGTACACTGGTCCAACAGACACCCATGTCGCAGAAAACCAAGATGTGGGAGAGGATAGTCGACAGGGTGAACGCACAATCACCATGTTTGCGCACAAAGGTAGACATCCAGAACAGGTGGTATGACGTGCGCAGGAGGGTCAGGGAGCTGTTGAAGAAGGACTACCTCTTGAGCCAACACACCGGCAGTGGCCCTCCTGCCAAACCAGTATACCTCAGGCCCTGGGAGGAGAAGGTGCGGGCCATCCTACCACCAGTGAGCGTATATGGACTAGAAAACATCCCAGAGCCTGGTGAGTACACAACAAATGTACACAATATTGTGCGACAATACACACACATCACTGTCAAGGGGAGAGTCAAACCATGCACCCTTAGCAAATACACACCAACCAGAACAGTTGGAGTCACAGATATTGGTCACCCTCACAATTGGCCCATCAACACCACCCTGAACCATGCTCACATCACAGGAAGTGGAAAGCCCCATCAAAGATGTCTGACACTGGTGCTCTGTTGTGGGGAGCACAAGGCCATGCTGGGAACTGGCCACCAACTAACAGCAGGACACCACTGTCAGCCATCTTGCCATTGCTCTCACACTCACACACAGTGAAGTCCACCCAAAAGCAAGTAAGTATGGGCATGCTGGGAAGTGGGGTGGAGGCAATAGCATGATGGGAGTGGTAGTCACAGATATTGGCCACCCCCACAACTGTCCCATCAACACCACCCTGAACCATGCGCACATCACAGGGAGTGGAAAACAACTGACAAGATGGCTGACACTGGCTACTGCTGTGGGGAGCACAAGGCCCTGCTGGCAACTGTGCACCAACCAACAGCAGGACACCACTGACTGACATCCTGAAAGACAACTTGCACACCCTGCAATGGAAGCACGTTCCATGGTGGGATATCTGGCTGGGTGGGAAGGAGTGCCGGATGTCAACCAAATACAACCAATGCAGACCATGTACACACCCCAACATTCACATAGAAATGCCCAAATAGTGCAGGACAATGTGCTACACCAATATCAACCTCTGACTGTGACAACTTAGGACAATGCAATGTACAGGCCCACATCCAGAGGCACAGTCACAACTGTCAGGTGTGTCAACCATTGATGCCTGCAGAAACATTACATACAATGTGTGTGTCTCCCAAAAACAGGTGATGATGGGGACACAGCAGCAGACGCTGAGGATTCCCCGTCCCAGGCTCAAGAGGATACGGAGCTCACTGGTGTGGAACAGCCTCTGCCCTCCTCGGATGAAGAAGACCAACCTGGCACCTCCGGAGCAAGTCATCATGCAGCACCAGCAGGACCACCAGCTGCACCCCTGCACCCACCCCTCCAACAACTGTCAACACACATACCACCCCTGCCGACATGGACAGACCAAGGAGCACCACCACCACCACCAGAACAGGGACCCTGGACCAACGTGGGGCCATGGACACCAACACCACCAACAACCCCCAAGGGGCTCCAGGGTCACCTGTGCGTGCCACCTCAGGTACTGCACGTGTCGCCAGGGGTGGTGGGAGGGGTGGGAGACATAGGTCGCTGATCGCAGAGGGTCTGGACTGCATGATGACCCACAACTGGCACGCATAGCCGATGCATACCAGTCCAGCACCGGAGAGCTCAGCCAGGTAGTGGGGCTCCTCAGGGACATTAAACAGCAGCAGGTTGCCCATCATGCCCGCTTGGACTCACACATGTCCCGCGTGGAGTCCAAGTGGGACACACTACAGAGATGACGGCGGTGCATAGGGACATATTACAATGCCTCCGCCAGATGAGCAGCAACCAGTCAACACCTCCCTGTGTGCCCACAACATCTGGTGCTGAAACAACTGCAACTGCCACAGGAGGGAGGATGACTCTGGCGGAGAGTCCCCTGCACCGCAGCAGCCTGCACTTGAGGTTCCCCCAAAGAAGAGGGGTCGTCCGAGGAGGGGCAACTGAGAGGCCGATGGCCATGTGCAACCCCCAGGAAGCCAAAACCTGTTCTGGATAATCACCTTTGTGCGCATACTGTTCACCCTGTTGACTGCAACACAACTCCCCACATGACATGGGGAGTACAAGTTGGACCAATGTCTCAGATGACTGTGGACTTGATACAGGACATTTCTGCTACCAGGACTTTCAATTCATCTAGGAACTTTGGATTGCAATCAAAATGTCCAGCACTCACCATCCTGTGCACTATTCACACACATGTATGACAATAAACACACTAATACACCATACCTGCCTCTGTCGTGATTCCAACGTGGTTTCTGTCATGGAGATGATGACCAGCGAAATTGCACTGTGCATGCTAACTTCTACAGCAAGTACAACACAGGCATGTGAGTCATGGCAACGTGACACATATGAGGGAGACACACCACCAGGGCTACACAACAAATACACACCTAGGCCATCTGACTCATTGCCTACACTGATGTTGCCAGGAAATACGGTGCAATGCACAGACACAACACCTATTCACAGTCTTTGTCAACTAGCCCACTGGTGCAGTAAGCAAATGTCAGTCAAATGTGTGACCACAGACAACGCACATCACAAAGTGAAGCACAGGTTTATTACACATTTGCAACATGTTGTAACCACTACAGATGCAAGGTAATCCCACCTGGCAGCGGGCACACAGTCAACAAGTGTAGAAGGAAGGAAGTCCATGGGTGTGTCGCACATCACCTGTAGGGACATGACAGCAACCACCCTGGAAGTCGAATCACGGTGTCGGGGATCACAGTTGACCAAACGACTCTGAAAGTACCCTGTGAAGGACAGAAATGACACACAGTCAAAAGCACTGAAGAACAGGACAGAACTGCAATACTCATGCCCAATACATGTCACAAGACACCCACCCACAGCCAAGTTAGCATGTCAACACTGTTGGGGAGTACAGACTACCTGTAAGGACACATCGCTACACGCATACAGTCATGGAGCCCATGGACACACTCAAACAGCACCAGAGCAACACCAACACATAACATGCAAACTCACATTATTGACATGACATCTCTGGATACTCACATTCAGCTGAAGAAATTGGTGATGAGCTGTGTGCGGACATCACCATCATCATCATCATCACTGGCATCGTGGTCCAGGCCAGGATCCTCCACAGGTGGCGGATGTTGGTCATCGTCATCCAGGATGAGAGGCAACTCCTTCCGCACTGCCAGGTTGTGGAGCATGCAGCAGACGATGACAATCTTGCACACCTTTGCTGGGGCATATGGGAGGGCCCATCCTGTCTTGTCCAGGCAGCGGAAGTGGCTCTTCAGGAGACCAAATGTCCGCTCAATCACTCTCCTTGTTCGACCATGTGCCTCATTGTAGCGCATCTGGGCTGGTGTCACAGGGTTCCTGAGGGGCGTCAGCAACCACGGCATGTTGGGGTATCCGGAGTCACCTACATACAGACAATTGCACATTAGCTGAGTTGGAAAAGAGGGTGGAACACTACATTGCAGAACACACACAATGGTACAAAGTCAGTACACACCAACAAGCCAGGCACGCTGGTTCCGCATCTGTGACATCATCCTCGGGATGCGACTACTCCTCATCACGTAGGCATCGTGTGCAGAACCGGGGAAACGGGCACACACGTGTGAGATGCTCATATCTTCAAGACAGACCACCAGTGCATTGACCGAGTGGTAGTGTTTGCGGTTCCTGTATGCCTGCTCTTGGGCCTGTGGTGGTACCAAAGCCACATGTGTCCCATCAATGGAGCCAATGACATGCGGCATCCTCCCCAGGGCATAGAAGTCACTCTTCACGTCAGTGAGTTGTTGGAGTCTAGGGAAATAGATGTACTGGTTCAGGTATATCAACATAGCCTCCAAAACATCGCGGAGCACACGGCTGAACATGGTCTGTGACATCCCACCAGCAGTCGCCACAGTGTGTTGAAAGGTACCGGTGGCAAAGAAGTGTAGGGCTGCCATCACCTTCACCTTGGGGGTCAGCGCTGTAGGGTACGGCCGGCCAGGTTGCAAATGTGGTGCCAAGCGCACTGCCAAATCCTCAATCAGCTGCCTGGTGAAGCGGTACCGTCGGATGCTGTCACGTTCCACCATTGTTGCCAGGTCAGGGAATGGTCTATGGACAGCTGGTGCCCTGCAGTGCATAGGTGAAGAAAGAAAGATTGTCAGTCACCCCACATATGTGGCATTGAACACACTCAATATCACATGATACATCATTATGAGGCACAAGTACATGATGTGTGCAGCTCCGTAAGGACATGTATGGCACATACATGGCCAACATCTAACATCACAGTTCAACAAGTGGCATCAATAAGTCCCAGGTTGTGCCATTGGATATCATGAGGCCATCTCACAGTTCCCATCTCCTGCTGCCACGTTACAAACACACCCCACAGTGACATATGAGGACAGATGTGCCCCAGCCATCACAGCTCAACGACAGGTAGATTCCCAGGGACCCTGTATTGCCACATGGACACTGGCATGACATGGTGTATCATGTATACACCACAGCAAAACAACCATGACCCCCACAGGTAGTGGTCCCTGTTGCCTCGGCAGGACAGACATGGACGTCTTTGACACACACACGCACAACATCAAAGTCCATGCACAAACAACGTGGATGTGGAGACTGTCTCCCATTGTGCACATGAAATCAGAGACATTGTAAACACAACATGCACACAGACTGTGGAGGACCATCACTATTGTGCCAATGGGTCACCCTGGGTTAAACATACCGTCCCACATGGGACTCAGGGGGTATGTGACATGACATACACATACACCACCGTGAAATGTGACCATGCCACATGCTCAGATATGAACAGTTGCACATCACAGTGGTCATGTACACGAAAGACCAAGGATTCTGTCCCCATGAACACGTGCACAGCCTGGGGGTGGCTGCCCCCAAGTGACACCCACAGAACAACATGTTCACCCCCATACACGGAATAGGTAATGCAGCCTTCCATGCCTTAGGTACAGTGTGGACAGGCTGTGGTGTTGTAGGTGTGCCCCTCACTCCCTGGGAAGTATATGTGGCTGGCATATGTTCACCTGTGACAGGCATGGTGACATATGCCAGTCACTTGTACAGGGCGCGTTGTACAGCAATGGACCGATCGGTGCGCACACATTGGCCATTGCATTCAATGTGTGCTGGTACGCGTTGTATTCGCAATACGCGTTGGACAGCAATGGACCGATCGGTGCGCACACATTGGCCATTGCATTCAATGTGTGCTGGTACGCGTTGTATTCGCAATACGCATTGGACCGCAATGGACCGATCGGTGCGCACACGTTAGCCATTGCATTCAATGTGTGCTGGTATGCGTTGTATTCGCAATACGCGTTGGACAGCAATGGACCGATCGGTGCGCACACATTGGCCATTGCATTCAATGTGTGCTGGTACGCGTTGTATTCGCAATACGCGTTGGACAGCAATGGACCGATCGGTGTGCCCGGCCGGCCCATTGCATTCAATGTGTGCGGGAACGCGTTGTATCCTGGGTACGTGTTGAACAGCAATGGACCAATCGGTGTGCCCGGCCGGCCCATTGCATTCAATGTGTGCGGGAACGCGTTGTATCCTGGGTACGCGTTGAACAGCAATGGACCTATCGGTGTGCCCGGCCGGCCCATTGCATTCAATGTGTGCGGGTACGCGTCGTATCCTGGGTATGCGTTGAACAGCAATGGACCGATCGGTGCGCACCCATTGGCTATGGCCTGGCCTGGCAACGGACGCGTTTTCAAATTTTGAACGAGTCTGATGTTCAGTTGGTCACCCACAACAATGTTGCAAATTCATGGGTGTCATGAAGTTGAACTTTTGAAGGATGCTGTGGGCGTGTGCAAGTGGTGGAATTCCATGGATTGGCCAGATTCAGAAGATGCAAACGACTTGGACCTATCACTTTGGACACATGGGACAGTATCTGCCTCTGCAGCACACATATAATGCTGGCTGTTCCCCTGAGAGCTCACTTGCCTGCACTACATGCTCCAGGACGACATCTGCCACCACCACTGCTGCTGTAACTGCACCCTCTGGACCCTGCAAGGGCACGTACTGTGGCGAGAGCCCCAGCCTTCAGCACTGAGGAGAACCAGGCCCTGCTGGACAGCCTCCTTCCACAGTACAGCAAGCTGTATGGGAAAGCAGGGGAGCAGGGAGTGTTCTGTCCACTGCCTTTCTAAATGTGCATGTTGTCTGACTAGCAAGGCTAACAGTCTGCACGCCACTGGCTAGCAGGCTCACTGAGTAGTTGTCATCCCCCATAGTGTGTAGTTACATGCACTGAACAGGTATAGTGCAGTGACAGTGCATTTAAACAAGGTTTTACTTCCCAGGCAATGATACCATGTAGTAACTGCTGGCATACTGTCCATGGCCATCGTTGCACTGCCTGTGTACATCATGTGCCCCTGTGATTGAGACATGTATATCCAACTGTGTAATGCACGGATATGTTGCATGTGTAGTAATGGCATTCTCACTTTGTCATCCTCACAGGTTGATGCCCACCAGAAGCAGCAGATATGGCTGACCATCGTCCGGGCAGTGAGATCCGTGGGGGTCTACAAGCGCCGGATCCGCAACTGCCAGAAGAGGTGGCAGGACCTTCGGGGCTGGACCCGGAGGATCGCACGGGTCCAGCTGAAGCTGTCGCCTCCTCGCAGGAGGGGCGGACACCGGACCCTGACCCCCCACATGCTCAGGATCCTGGCGGTGGTCTTCCCTGATCTGGATTGGCAGCTGAAGGCCAGTGAGCAGCAAGGAGGGGGTGAGTCCATGACTGCATTGTGAACTTTGTCTGCCATGCTATGTGCCCTCCCCTGGCCTGGTTAAACTTCCACAGTACATCAGTCATGTGGTCCAGGACCCATGTCCCTCTATTGTGCACTGCCCACTCCTCATCTGATACCCAGGTGTGGCCCTTTCAGTCAGGGAATTGTGTCACTTGGGTACTGTGTCCTTGCAGTTTGCTTGACTCAAGGTGGGGGACAGCATCTGTTTTCCTAACTCTGTGGTGGGCATCATGGGTGGGTCCATTGCTTACACAATGCCTGTGTTCTGACATGTAATCTGCGTGTTACTTTGATATGTGGTCCAATTGCTGAACTGATCCACCACATGTGC
Source organism: Calotriton arnoldi (assembly GCA_963921515.1). Taxonomy (NCBI): domain Eukaryota; kingdom Metazoa; phylum Chordata; class Amphibia; order Caudata; family Salamandridae; genus Calotriton; species Calotriton arnoldi. Next base: position 141,596 of record CAWUFW010020464.1, on the reverse strand, counting down.
CTGGGGTATCTGGCACACACCCATGCTGCGGGAGGGAACAATGTTTGGGCCCCAGGAGTGTGTATATTACGTGTGTCACACATACTTAGCCAGCTGCCTACTGTCCAGGGCTCATCCCTCATTCATGTTGGGCAGGACAGTCATGCCTACTCCAGGCCATGCAATACACTCTGTACTCCCACTCCCATGTATCAGCTGACACGTTGTGATCAGTGATATGTCCCCTCAGGTGTCTGCCTCTGTGTCAGTGTGCTGTGGCTTCGTTGTCAGGACTGCTGGGGTGTTTCTCGGTTGGGGCTCAGCATGGCACCGGAGATGTGACCATAGGAGACGATACTTGTGTGACACATAGGTGTTTGATCACCTGACCGTGCAGACTGGGGTATGCGAATGTGAAGTTCAGGCAGCTGTTTCCCATTCACAGCAGATTGTGAGGTGCTCAGGTTCAGAGGGTTGTGTTACAGGTCTCCCATATGTCCAATAGGTATGACCTGGACAGATAAGGGTTCAGATGATGTGGTGTGTGGGGGATGTACATGTGCACTTGTTCAGCTCCAGGACTTGCATTCCCCATGACCTACTATTGTGACACAGTGCAGACTGTTGTTGTCTGGCTGCCCTGGCCATGTGACTGGAGAGAGTGATGTATGACTTAGCAGGCATGCCTGTGCCATGGCATGTGACTTCCTATGAGTCATCCTGCAGGGGAGTGACATGTGCTACATGCACACCATTGTGGCAATGGCTATCAGGACATGGGTGCATCATGGTGTCTGTCGCTGGTATGCATCACATGCATTTCCTATTTGACTCTGGGCATCCCTTTCATCCGGACACCTGTACTGACTCAGTGGCAATAGTCCTGATGTGTGCATGTTCACATGCTTCACCGGGTTCTCTGCACTGTCCAACTACTGTGTAGGTGGTGCATGTGTCCACACTGGGGTATTGCCATCCAACAGACACCAGACAGATGGGTGCAAGGCCAGGTTGGATGTGAGTGCCATGGTTGACCATCAGACTGACAATTGGCTTCTCCTGTTCTGTTTGGGCACTTTTAGCAATGTCCAACTAAGGATGCCAGGGCTTGCTCTGTAATGTGCTGTACTTACTGTGGTGTGTGCGTTTGGTGCAGGTGACTGATGTCTGTCTGTTTCCCTATTGATTGCAGATACATCCACGGCCACAGGAGGGGACAGCTCCACGGACCAGGAGGAGCCGCAGAGCCAGACTGGGTCAGCAGCCGAGAGTGGTCGGAGGGACCCAGTGGCACGGAGGGCGAGGGAGCCACACCGAGGAGTCCTCAGCACCATCCACCTCAGCTGAGGACCACAGCAGCTCAGAGGATGACTCCCTTATGGAGGCGGGTGTCAGCAGCCACCACACCCCAGCTAGTGTTGCTGTCCCCACCACCACCACCACCGCCCTCCCATCGGCTCCCATTCCCGAGGTCCGTGGAGGCTCCCATGTTCGTGAGCGTGTCTCCTTCGGGCCAGGCACCGCACCCCTGCCCCTGTGTCCCCTGCTGCCCTGAGTGAGGAGTCTGTGTGCCTCCTTCGCCAGCTCCATGTAGGGCAGACAGCGATGCTGAGTGTCCTCCATGCACACACCACTCTGTTGACTCAGCTGGTGTCGTTCATGGAGGGCATCTCATCGGGCATGTCTGCCCTACAGAAGGGCAATAGGTCCATGGACTCCTCCCTGACGGCAGCAGTGTCCCTCCTCCGACAGTCCCTCACCCCTCCTGCCTCTGCCCCATCAACACTCCCCAGCACCTTACCTGTCCCAAGCACACACACACCGGCACAGGCACACACCAGCACAGACACGAGCAGCACACAGACACACATGCCACAAACAAGACGCACACGCACACACAGTCAGGGGACTGAAACCACACTCACAGGGGATGGGGCCCAGGCACACACACACGCATCCACGAGCACTGCGCAGTCCTCAGTTGCCTCTCCCTCCAAAGCCCCCTCCCTTGCCTCACCTGCAACCCCAAAGACACAGCGGCTCTTCCTCAGTGACCTCGGACTCTTCCCCTCCGATCCAGCTGATACAGCATTCAGGGGAAGAGGAAGCCCACCCACACGGAGCGGAGTGCCCCTCGCCCCGGACATCCTCCCCAGGTGCAGACCGACTGACGCCCCCACCCGCAAGTCCCCCTGGACCCGGAAGAGCAAGACCCCGCCGCCACCCTGCAGCTCAGGCACCAAGTCTCCTTCCTCCATCCCTCAGGCCCCCACTCCACAGGTGCCCCACCACACCCTGCCCCAGGTTCCCCCACCCACAGATACACCATCCCCAAAAGGATCAGGCCTTCTCCCCCTGCCACTTGCTCTTCCGGCCCCACACCCCCCGCTGCGCTTGTCTGTGCCACTGGTGTGGTGAGGGTGTCCTCCCCCTCTGTCCTGCCCACCTTACCTGATCCCCATTCTCCTCCCCTGGAGGTAGGCACTGCAGTGGAGTCCACTCCCACCCTGTCTGACTTGGGCACTGCAGGGCGAACCTGTCCACTCCATCTGCACGGTCCACTGCAGTCGTGCCGGCACCCACACCATCTGAGTCATGCCCCCAGTTGTGCCGGCACACACCATGTCAGACACCTCCACTGCAGTTGTCAGTGGCTCTCCAGCACCCACCACCCCTTCCCTGCCTCCTTCTGGTGAGCCCTGATCCTGTCCCTGTGGTGCCTGGCCTGCCCCCGTATGCCCCTCCGAGGGATTGTCCCTGGTTGTTATCAGTGCAGGCATGCGTAGGGTGACATCTGCCACTGTCACCCTGTTTTGACTTTCATGATGGACTGGCCATTGGCCTTTGTTTATTTTTACATGACTTCAACTTTTGAACCCACATATGCTGCATAAAGCAACTTTCTGTTCTCTAGTGCTTCTGCTTCTGATGTACATGATGTTGATGATGCTAACCATGCCCTTGCTGCAGTGATGGTGATATTTGGTCTCATGAAAATGAAGTGTTACTGTGCAGGAACCTATGTGGTCCAGGGGGACGGTGTATCCATGTCATCCTTAGCAGCATCTGAGGGTGTCATGTTTTCAATATTTGGCAATGGGATTTCCTACTTACATTAGCAATATCACATCTGTGGCTTCCACCCCTGCACATCTGTTGTGCTTGCCATTGTTCAATTAGTCTACTTCCCTGACCGTGTGGCCATCTCCACTGGACATGCAGGTTTGGGCATCAATGGGGAAGGACTCATCTGTGTTGTCAGTGCAACTTGCTATACATGTGTGTTGGATCTGTGCTGATGATTTTGTTGACACTCCCATGACCAGGCTGATGTGACGGGAGCCTTCATTTGGTGCTAATTGTTGACTGTGTGACCAAGTGTTCTGCTGACATAATGGAGCCCTACTGAGGCAACATATGGCACAGCTTTCCTCACACAGGAGTGGAGTCCCCTCATGGCAGTGTGTACTCCTGTGACATTGCCTGCGCCCAAGGTGTGTGTTGTATGAGCATGTCTGTGTGTTCACTTCCATTTTGCTGTGCATGCTGGGATCCCTAGTGATGTTCCTGTTTGTGATGCTTGCTGAGTTGACCTATGTTCCCCAAAGTCTTCTCCCTGGGTTCTCTGTGATGTGGGTGCATGGCACATTACTGGTCATCAGGGTGTCACCCATAGGTGTGTTTGCTGTCAGGGCTGAGTTTGTGGGCAGACGCTGATGGGTCACAGTCAGGATTCCCCTTGGCACTTGTTTACACCTGTCATGTGATTTCCGGTTTGTGTTAGCTTTCATTGGTTGTGACACGTTGTGTGTGTGACTGCTGGTACTCCTCAGGGTCAGGGCTGCAATGTTGGTAGTTGTCTATGTGTGTTCTTTGTGGGTGACCTTGGCTTCTTCATTGGTGTGTGACTGCGGCTGGGATCCCATTGGTTGGTGTGGTATTGCCGTCAGGTCCATGTACAGCGTAGTGTGCAGTGTGTCAGACATTCAGGAGTCTTGTTGAGTGGCCATGTGTGATGTGTTTCTGCACCTTGCTTCCCACCACCCCCTGGGATTGTCATGGGTGCATGTGCAATGTCACCAGTGCATGTGAGCTTCACTGCTGCACATTGTTGGAGGTCGAGGTGTGTGGTGTTGAGTGTGTGCAGATGAGAGTTGTTGCCCGGCTAGACCCCTGCCTCCATGTTGGCCTTGGCTTACTGGCCGTGCTGATATATTTGTGCTCGTGTAGGTGTGATGGTAGTTTGTTGCTCAGGACACATGACTGTGGTTCACAGTGTGTACGACATCTAGCTGTGTCATCACAGTGGGATTGTAATGCAGACCAGGGTCACCACATTGTGGGGGCCCTGGGAGTAGTGCTGTGGTGTCTCTGTGTCTTGCTGTGTCAGTTGCTGTTCCTACATGCTTGTGTGACATGTGTGATTTGTGCTCCCTCTCATCTGACAATGCCTGATTGCCCACATAGGGGATTTGGATCCATGAGTTACCCTTGTGTGGCACTGTATGCACATCTGTGTAATTGGTATTCAGGCCTCCTCATGTGTTGTGTGGTTGCCTGGGGACACTGGCACCCCCCCCATACCTGTTGTGTTTGATGAGCAGTGTGCGTCTGCCTGTTTGTGTTTGTGCATCTGCACCACTGCATTGGCATATCTTTAGTGTGCCATTGGCTGTATGTTGTTTGGTGTGTTTCCCCTGCTGTCCCTGGGACTCCTAGGTCATCAGTCAGCACAATGATCATTGTTTGTGTGTCCCATTGCTGCCATGGTATGGTATCTGTTCACCTCACATCTACAGTCTCCACAGGGTACATTTGGGTGCCCATTGGTGCAAATATGTGGGTCTGCATTCTGATGGTCACTTCTGTCATTGTGTCATTGATGACTGTTGACAGTGTCAGCCCCCATGGGTGATGTTTGTCTGCACATGGCCAAAGGTATGTCTTATTTGCACTGCACTGTTTTCCTCCCCCAATCTATGTTGCTATGGGACACAAGCACTACTTTGCCACTGATGTGTTTGTTGTTCTGTGACCAGGAATCATCCATGCAGTTTGGCAGTTGCAGCTTTTTCTTTGTCAACACTTACATTTTGGTCACTGTGATGATGGGGGTTTGGACCCCATTGCCACAATGTTCAAAATGTGCTTCAGCTATGGACCCCACACTTACATTTTGGTCACTGTGATGATGGGGTTTGGACCCCATTGCCACAATGTTCAAGATGTGCTTCAGCTATGGACCCCACACTTACATTTTGGTCACTGTGATGATGGGGTTTTGGACCCCATTGCCACAATGGTCATGGCCTGCTTGCATTGTGGGGGCCACACACATTTATGTGTGGCACATGTGATAGGGGGTCACATTGTATGTTCAAAGTCATGTTCAGTGTTGTAGGCATTTGACACAGTCTACACACGCTTGTCATGGTGTTGGGGGATGTCTTTATGTTGCATTCTTTATGTTGGTGTGTGCTTGTTGTGTCATGTATTAGCCATCCTGTGAGTGGGGGTGTTGTTGGTGGTAGGCATCCAGCCCCCATGGGTAGGGGTGGTAGTAGTGACAGGCATCCAGCCCCCATGGGTAGAGGTGGTAGTAGTGGTAGGCATCTGGCACCCCTGGGTAGAGGTGGTAGTAGTGGTAGGCATCTGGCACCCCTGGGTAGAGGTGGTAGTAGTGGTAGGCATCCAGCCCCCATGGGTAGAGGTGGTAGTAGTTGTAGGCATCTGGCACCCCCTGGGTAGTGGTGGTAGTAGTAGTAGGCATCTGGCACCCCCTGGGTAAGGGTGGTAGTAGTGGTAGGCATTCAGCCCCCCATGGGTAGAGGTGGTAGTAGTGGTAGGCATCTGGCACCCCCTGGGTTGTGGTGGTAGTAGTGGTAGGCATCTGGCACCCCCTGGGTAAGGGTGGTAGTAGTGACAGGCATCCAGCCCCCATGGGTAGAGGTGGTAGTAGTGGTAGGCATCTGGCACCCCTGGGTAAGGGTGGTAGTAGTGACAGGCATCCAGCCCCCATGGGTAGAGGTGGTAGTAGTGGTAGGCATCTGGCACCCCCTGAGTAGGGTGGTAGTAGTGACAGGCATACAGCCCCCATGGGTAGAGGTGGTAGTAGTGGTAGGCATCTGGCACCCCTGGGTAAGGGTGGTAGTAGTGACAGGCATCCAGCCCCCATGGGTAGAGGTGGTAGTAGTGGTAGGCATCTGGCACCCCTGGGTAAGGGTGGTAGTAGTGACAGGCATCCAGCCCCCCATGGGTAGAGGTGGTGGTAGTGGTAGGCATCTGGCACCCCTGGGTAGAGGTGGTAGTAGTGGTAGGCATCTGGCACCCCCTGGGTAGTGGTGGTAGTAGTGGTAGGCATCTGGTACCCCCTCGGTAAGGGTGGTAGTAGTGGTAGGCATCTGGCACCCCCTGGGTAGAGGTGGCAGTAGTGGTAGGCATCTGGCACCCCTGGGTAGAGGTGGTAGTAGTGGTAGGCATCTGGCACCCCCTGGGTAAGGGTGGTAGTAGTGACAGGCATCTGGCCCCCATGGGTAGAGGTGGTAGTAGTGGTAGGCATCTGGCACCCCCTGGGTAAGGGTGGTAGTAGTGACAGGCATCCAGCCCCCATGGGTAGAGGTGGTAGTAGTGGTAGGCATCTGGCACCCCCTGGGTAAGGGTGGTAGTAGTGACAGGCATCCATCCCCCATGGGTAGAGGTGGTAGTAGTGGTAGGCATCTGGCACCCCTGGGTAAGGGTGGTAGTAGTGACAGGCATCCAGCCCCCATGGGTAGAGGTGGTAGTAGTGGTAGGCATCTGGCACCCCCTGGGTAGTGGTGGTAGTAGTGGTAGGCATCTGGCACCCCTGGGTAGGGGTGGTAGTAGTGGTAGGCATCTGGCACCCCTGGGTAAGGGTGGTAGTAGTGGTAGCCATCTGGCACCTCCTGGGTAGTGGTGGTAGTAGTGGTAGGCATCTGGCACCCCCTGGGTAAGGGTGGTAGTAGTGGTAGGCATCCAGCCCCCATGGGTAGAGGTGGTAGTAGTGGTAGGCATCTGGCACCCCCTGGGTTGTGGTGGTAGTAGTGGTAGGCATCTGGCACCCCTGGGTAAGGGTGGTAGTAGTGGTAGGCATCCAGCCCCCATGGGTAGAGGTGGTAGTAGTGGTAGGCATCTGGCACCCCTGGGTAGTGGTGGTAGTAGTGGTAGGCATCTGGCACCCCTGGGCAAGGGTGGTAGTAGTGACAGGCATCCAGCCCCCATGGGTAGAGGTGGTAGTAGTGGTAGGCATCTGGCACCCCCTGGGTAAGGGTGGTAGTAGTGACAGGCATCCAGCCCCCCATGGGTAGAGGTGGTAGTAGTGATAGGCATCTGGCAGCCCCTGGGTAAGGTTGGTAGTAGTGACAGGCATCCAGCCCCCCATAGGTTGAGGTGGTAGTAGTGGTAGGCATCTGGCACCCCCTGGGTAAGGGTGGTAGTAGTGACAGGCATCCAGCCCCCCATGGGTAGAGGTGGTGGTAGTGGTAGGCATCTGGCACCCCCTGGGTAGAGGTGGTAGTAGTGGTAGGCATCTGGTACCCCCTGGGTAGTGGTGGTAGTAGTGGTAGGCATCTGGCACCCCCTCGGTAAGGGTGCTAGTAGTGGTAGGCATCTGGCACCCCCTGGGTAGAGGTGGTAGTAGTGGTAGGCATCTGGCACCCCCTGGGTAGGGGTGGTAGTGGTGGTGGGCATCCGGGCCCCTATGTGTAAATGTGGCATTGGTGATGGCCATCCCGCCCGTATGGTGCTGCTGTTGCTGGTGTAAGTAATTTCTGCATCCCTCTGTGTGTGTGTGATATGTCGGGTACGTGTAGTTTGTATTTTGTGGTTGGTGTCTGACTTACCTTCTGCGCCGTACTCGTCTGTGCCTGTTCCGGTAGTAGATGTAGAATATTGGTAGGATCGTCACGAAGGGATTCATGGTTGGTTCGTCTCGTTCGTCTTTCTCGTTGCTTCGCATCATCCTCGTCGCTGGCGTGTTCGTCTCGTAGCCGTGGATCGTGTTGTGGCGCGAATCAGAGCTTATGTGCGCCTCTCCCGGATGCTTTGACGTGCTGTGCGTAGCGACGGGTTCGGTGCGTACGGGAAGCGCATCGTACTTGTCCGGCCGGAAGGAGCTGCATTTTGGCTTCCGTGCGACTCGATTCTGCGTTTACGGATCCGGCTCGGTCGGGGAACAGGACCTGGATTGGGTGAGTACGACTGGGTCGGAATCTATGCTGTTGTGCGCATCGTACTTGCTAGTTCGGAATGATGTGCGGATCGGTCGGGAAACAGGCATTCGCATGGTTTTTTTCCCGACCGAATGGTGTTAGGTGCGCCTCCGACCGAGATCGGAATCGGCCCCTAAATGGCTGCAGCAGGAAAATGCCACATTTCTAAAAGTGCCATTTTCACAATTGTAATTTAAAATCCGACTTTACCATTAGAGAGGATTTTTCATTACAATTGCAAAGACACCAAAAACCTGAACTGGTTGCCTGTTCCCATTTGGAGGTTACAGTTTATTAAATGTAATAAGGTAACTCCAATGTTATCCTATGGGTGAGGTAGTCCTTGCAGTAGTGACAAACAAATGTTAGGGTTTTGCACTACCAGGACATGTAAAACTTAAAAGTACATGCCCCACTTTTTAAATACACTACAACCTGCCCTGTCGGCTCTACTGGGCCTACCCTAGGGGTGACATATGTATTAAAAATGAAGGTTTGGGCCTGACAATATTTTTATTTTGCCAGGTAGAAATGACAGTTTAAAACTGCACACACAGGCTGCAACGCTAGGCCTGAGATATGTTTAAAGGGCTACTTACACGGGTGTCACAATCAGTCCTGCAGGCCCACTAGTAGTATTTAAACTACAGGCCCTTGGCACAGGTAGTGCCACTTTACTAGTGGCTTACAAGTAGACCAATTGGGTATAAGCCAATTCTCAATTTTTAGAGGAGAGAGCGGAAGCACTTTAGCACTGGTTAGCTGTGGTAAAGTACACAGAGTCCTAAGGCCAATAAAAACGAACTCAGACAACAGGAGGGTGAAGGCAAAAAACCTTTGGGGATGACCCTGAACAAAGGGCCAAGTCCGACACGGCCCATGATTGTCTACTTTCCTTGCCAAGTCAGGTGTAGTGGCAGGTTCTAACAGACAGACTGCGAGAGGGGCTTTAGTGAATTTTCAGGCAATATATTCAAATATATATACATACAACTTTATACTTTTACATGGGTCAAGTAATGACATATATCAGGAAATCAGAACGTTGGCTACAAGGGCATTTATTAGTTTTACAGTGGTTTTGAGCAACATATGATCCCAACTTAATATTCTCCAGTTTTTTAAACATATCTATTAGTTAAGTTTTGATTTAAATCTTAGCTTATTGCTGCTTCTATCCAGCACCATATAGGACCACTCCTAAACCTCTTTGCTATCTATATTTCTGGATCGTACAGACATATGTCCACTCGCGGTCCGGCTGGAGCTCAGTGCCAGAACTGAGGCAAAAACGATTGAAGTGAAATAACAGCTTAAAGCTGATTCTTGTATGTGCAGTTTGTTAATAATTTTACATGGATTTTGTATATATAATTTGCATTTTACATTTTTAAATTTGTATCGGTTTTACACTGGGCATTGTTTTATGTGTTTTATTTTGGTTTATCCCTGAAATAAACTAATAACGATGATGATATGTATTAGTTATTACTACGACCTACTGGATGCTTAAGCAGTTGCAGGAAGGCTAGAGAATAATGGTCACTTTCCACAACTATTATGACTCAGACAAGACTCAAGCTGGGAAGTTTGACTAATATATAATACTTAATATTTTTCTGCAACCCGTTATGAAAGGTGTAATGCTGCGGAAAATCTGGTTAAGATCCACCATGTTTTAAAGTTAAGTGAGCTAATGTTCACTCCATTTGTTTGTCATATTTAATGTGGCTCTCTAATATCACAGGAAATACGCAGACCTGATTTTCTTCTTTGGCAACCATCTATAGGCACGGTAGGTTCAAAAGAAGTGTTAAAGTCACCAGCAATGACCACACAAGGCTTTCTCTTATTGTTTATAAAAAATAAACTGTATAAAGTTACATTTATTTTTTAAATTCAAATGGTTACTACAATGTTTTATCATCAAATAATATTAATATTTCGTTTGCATATAATTGTTAATTTGAAATTAAATGTATGTATAATTTTGAAAAGTCAAAATGAAGTAATTTATTTTAACATTATTTTCTACTGGATTTTATTTTAAGTCCCTGCCTCCATTATTTTCTATGGGAGTATGTTGCAGTACCAGTGGTTGACCATGTGTGGTCCTGGACTTACTCCTGAGTCTGTTTTGTCTGTAGTACGTTTATACTCATTAAATTGGCTCCACACCCTGTTTCAGAGTGTGGAGACATGTAAATCTGTTTTTTGTAGTAAATTTAGACTTGGAAATGGCCAAAGCAATACATTTATTACAAAATGTAAGAGTAGAAAGGATGTTGTCAGCGGGTTGGACTGCAAGCTTGATCTGGAAAAGGGCTCTTGGGTTGCTGAAGTCCTAGTCCTCATTAGGAACTTTGCGTTGCCAGAAAATGAGAGGAGGTTGTTGTCGATCCGAAGAGTTCTTTGTGGGTGAAGTCCGAGGTCAGTATCTGGGAAGGTCATGTCTACAGTCAGATGCAGTTTCTGCGTTGGTCTTGGTGAAGGCTGTGTGCGAGGAGACAGGGCGGTTGTTGTCGAAGCAAGGAACTCTGTGTGGGACATCCAGCCAGGTGAATCCAACCAGTGATTCATCAACAGCAGCTGTGGTTTCAGCGCTGTCCCCGAATGAGCCTCTGGTTCTTTTGAGGAAAAGTTCAGAAAAGTTTCTGAGTGTCCTGTTTTGCAGTTTTTGGACAGGAGGAGTACACTCTAACAACAGCCAAGTGTCCAGAAGATGGGGCCACCTCTTGGGGGTTAGACCTCACTCCAGTAGAGGCCAGTAGCAGGGTCCAAGGCAGTTCTAGGTGGAATTGGTCTGCAGGAAAAGTATAAAGTTACAGAAGATGGCCTGTGGAAGCTTGTTGTGTTCCTGTAGCCCACACAGGAGGTCAGCCAACTGACCCTTGGAATGCATTGACAGGTCCTGGGTTCAAGGCGAGCAGGTCTATTCCTCCTTCAGGCTTCCAACAGCAGAGCAGTCCTTCTTCTTAATCTCCAAAGGCCCATGGGTGTCCGAATTTCAGATTCTGAGGGTGGTAGTTTTATGCCCAGTGCCAACCTGTGGGTCTGGGTGATTCCTTTGTCTAACACTTAAACGTGTTCAAGTCAGTTCTTCCCTTTTCCCTGGGTTTGGCTCCAGTCTTTCACATACAGGCATGACCAGACATGAGCTGCATTTGCCAGTGACATGGTAGGCATCTTCGGAAGTCAAGACGAAGCTGGGTACAGTACAGAGGCTACGCTTTAAAGCTCAGGAAGGGGTTGGGTACAACCCCCAAAGCCATCCTGCTCTTAAAAAGAACACCCTTCTCCACACCCAAGGCTCTTTTGTCCTCTGTCATGGATGGAATACACATCATACCACAGGAGAGCCATTAACATTCACCTGAACATGGACACTGGCAGAAAGGCACATTTGGTTTAGCAGAAACATGCAAACCTTCTCAAAATGGCATTTTCAAAATAGTAAGTAAAATTCCAACTTTATTGTTAAGGAGGATTTTAAAATACAATTCAAATGAGAGGAAGAAGTATTTCTCTAGTTTTTCCTAAACTGAAGTTATCACATATTAAATGTAATAATGTAACCCAGTTCAGCGCCTGGATACCCCCGGGGTGATTAGTAACCCTGGGCGGCAAATTCCGTTCCGCTCGCGGAACTTGCGAAATTTCGGCATTTCCGCGTTCTGCGCGGAACGCGGAAATGTCGAAACTTCCGCGATCCGCGGCGGAACGGAATTCGGGTATAAATAAAAGCAGGTGCCCGAGTTGAAGCTCAAATTCTGTAACGTATGATTTTCTCGGCGCAATACTCGTGTAGAATTCGTGAGCGTGGTTAAGCAGATGTGCCTTCTCTCCATTTCCACCCTGTAAAGTTAGCTGTAATCCTTGATGGAGGTCTTTGCATCCTTGATTTTCTCGAGCGCAATCCTCGTGTAGTTCCCGTGACCAGGAGGTTCCTTCTCCTCGTCTGCCGCTGAGATCCTGCTCTGACCCTTTATAAACAAGAGGCATGTGAACGGGCCTAGAAGCCCCGCCCGTTTGGCCCCGCCCCACATACACTAGCGGTATGCAACGTCTTCCCTCCCTTTCCCCACTATGATGGACAGCTTAATCAAAGGACCCCGGTGCTTTCGGCGCGGTGGCAAAGTTACAGACACACAGGTCACTGGGCAAAATTCTTCAGGTCCTTTACGCAGCTGTAGTGTAGGAAAGGCACTATACATTTACCCAACGAGGTAGCACTTACTGATTAGCCAGTAGAAAGTACTCCAGCTGAGTAGAGGTATTGCACAAAACGGAGGCATCTTCTTGGATAAATATGCAGGGTAGGTGTGCAGAATTCGTGAGCGTGGTTAAGCAGATGTGCCTTCTCTCCATTTCCAACGTGAAAAGTTAGCTGTAATCCTTGATGGAGGTCTTTGCATCCTTGATTTTCTCGAGCGCAATCCTCGTGTAGAATTCGTGAGCGTGGTTAAGCAGATGTGCCTTCTCTCCATTTCCAACGTGAAAAGTTAGCTGTAATCCTTGATGGAGGTCTTTGCATCCTTGATTTTCTCGAGCGCAATCCTTGTGTAGAATTCGTAAGCGTGATTAAGCAGATGTGCCTTCTCTCCATTGCCACCCTGAAAAGCTAGCTGTAATCCTTGATGGAGGTCTTTGCATCCTTGATTTTCTCGGGCGCAATCCTCGTGTAGTTCCTGTGACCAGAGGTTCCTTCTCCTCGTCTGCCGCTGAGATCCTGCTCTGACCCTTTATAAACAAGAGGCATGAGAACAGGCTAGTAGCCCCGCCCCACATACACTCGCGGTATGCAACGTCTTCCTGCCCTTTCCCCACTATGATGGACAGCTTAATCAAAGGACCCGGCGCTTTCGGCGCGGTGGCAAAGTTAGACACACAGGTCACTGGAGACAATTCTTCTGGTCCATTGCAGCTGTAGTGTAGGAAAGGCACTATACATTTTCCCAACGAGGTAGCACTTACTGATTAGCCAGTAGAAAGTACTCCAGTTGAGTAGAGGTATTGCACAAAACGGACTCATCTTCTTGGATAAATATGCAGGGCAGGATTCATTCTGGGCTGGCACGATGCTCCTGTCACAAAAATTAAACCTCAACAGGAAGCACTTACAGATATAAAGGGGCGCAGCAAAATCTCCGCGAGCACGCGAAATTCCGCGTGCTCGTGGAGATTTTTTGCCGTTTCGCGGAATTTCGCGGAACACAATTCCGCAAATTCCGCCCACCCTTAGTGATTAGCTGCACTATACAAATACAACTTGCTTTAATGATTGATTAGTCTATGGGTGGTTTGCCCGGACATGTTAAACCTAAGTACACGTCCTAATGGTTACCATGCACCCTGCCCTATGAGCCTTTAGGACCAAATTTAGGTGTGACTTATACGTATTAAAATGAAGGCTTATGCCTGACAAAAAGTTTGTTTTGACAGGTTAAAATGGCACTTTTAAAACTACATCCACGGGCTGCAATTGTAGGTCTTAGACATGTTTTACTGTGCTACTTTAGTGGGTGGCACAATGAGTGCTACAGCCCACTGATAGCATTTAATTTACATGTGCTGGGTACATGCAGTGCCATATAGCAGAGACTTATAAGTAAATTAAATTTACCAATTATGTGCATACCAATTTTACCATGCTTGGGCAGGAAAGCACAAGCACATTGCCACTGGTTAGCAAGAGTAATGTGTGCAGAGACATAAAGCCAACAAAAAAGGTTCAGCAAAAATAGGATAGTGATTAACCCTGGGCGTAGTACTACGCTACGCTCGCGGAGCGTGCGTAGTTTGCGCTACTACGCACTACGCGAATTGCACGTAGCACAGTGCAAAAACGCATAGCGTAGCGGGCATTTTTTGCTTGCTCGCGGTCCTCAACATCAAGTTGGTGACCGCGAGCGAGCAAAATCAACATCCCGGCGAGGCTTTTTCCTCGTTCGCGATCAGTTGCCCATTGCGAGCGTGGAAAATAAACCTCCCAGCGAGATTCTCAACGCGGGGAGGTCAGGTTTCTCATTGCGAGTGGTCGCGTATGCTCGCGACCGCTCGCGATGAGAAACTACCAGTCCGCGTTGAAATCTGCCGCTCGAGTACAAATCTACTCGAGCGGCAGAAGCTGACTCGCTTGCACTGTGCAAGATGCCCTTTGCAATGATTGCACAGTGCGGACAAGCATCCAGCACTGTGCAATCAGTGCGAACAGCATTCCCTACCGCACTACGCAGTTCGCGTAGCTACGCGTAGCGTGCGTAGTGCGAAGTGCACTTCGCGTAGCTACGCGTAGCGCTACTACGCGAACTACGCCCAGGGTAGTGATGGCAACAAACCTGGGGGAATACTACGCAAAGGATGATAATTTACAACAGGCACCTTTTTTGACTCTTCTCCCAACGAAATGACATGAGGAGAATATACTGTTTTATTTAGCATGAAATGTGGACAGGCTGTCAGAGGCACCAATGCCAAAGAATAAGTAAGACAACAAGTCCACTAGTATGAAAGACACAAGCAACTGTATTCCCTCTTCACCCTTCAATAGCTACTCATTGTAGAGAAAAACGGAGTGCAGACTATTCTGGATGTCTCAGTACATTAACCTGATCATTCTTTGTCACTGAGGCCTGAGGATGCCCACTCACCTTGTATGTAGTCAAGGGAGGTCCCCATTACATCACCCAATGACTTCAGAAAGGTTGCTGCGAATTGCTTGTTGTTGAAGATGTATGCCTTTGCCTTCACCTGCATTTTTAGTTTTCCAAATATGGCATAGCATAAGAAATATATAATTGTTGCTGTTTATTAATGCATGCGTCTGGCAGTCTATCCTCCAGCACTTCCACAGTGAACAACTTACAACATCATGTGTGAGCCTCTGCCCCTCTTGTGCCAGTGTCAGCGCTACGTCACAGTCTCTGCAGGTTAGGCTGAGAAAGATTAGGCATGGAGGGAGATTTAGGGTCAGGCTCCGTGCAGGTGATCTGTGGGCCTACTGAACAACAAAGTGTAGGGCAACACAGCTTTGATGTCCAAGGAAGCTACTATTTTCAAGGAGGACAATTATTATGTTCAATTGTTTTAAACAAAACTGACTATACATTTTTTTTTGTTCAAAATAAAAAGTTGATATTCAACAGTGCTTTGTTCCTAATGTATACTTTTTATCATCAATATGTTCTGAATACATTAATTGTTCTGCAGCCACTTTTCATAGTTATTTATTTTCTTAATTTCACTGTTAAAATGTGTTAAATAATTTAAACTTTGTTTAAGAACTGCCATATCAAAATAGTATTCAATGCATTTTGGAGCTATGCTCTTCTTCAGGGTTCCATATGGCCTGCAACACAAATATTGAGATGTTGAATCTTTCACTGCTTATCATTGAGATAGTGCCCTAATTGCTTACAACTAGAGAGCAAAACGTTCAAAGTGGTTATGACTTTTGCCTTACCTTATTGCCATTTCCAACAGACTTGCATGATTTTTCGTCACCTCTATCACCTTACATCTACAAATAAACAAATAGCCACACTATTTTATTGTGTTGAAAATGTTTGCTCAGTTCTTTCCACTCAGTTCTTTTTTTATGAACATTAATAACTCACTCTTACCAATGTTTTTGAGTTTCTGTTTAAAAAAAAAAAAAAAATCTTTATTGGTTTTCCATGCATTCCAGTATTATATTAGGCATTTGGTAAGACACACATTTAACATTTTCTGTAAGATACATCATAGTTGAATTGCACTCTCTGCCTGAACGGCAAGTAATATACAGTGTTTTGGAGTTTTGCTAGAGCATGAAAGGCATCATGCATCTCTGGTTGTATCTACAGGAAACCATTTAGCCCACCTTAACATCTCTATTACCTTTACACCATGTGCCCCCTTCTCTCCTAGAAGTAATGCATACGTCATTGTCTTTCATTTGACAGTTACATTCCTAGAATGACTCTATTTTGTAACCTCTTTATATGCCATAATTAGTTTCTATTTATTCTTTGAATTATTGAATCTTGTCACACGATCTTTTTATCCATTATTTATGATATTAATTCTGACAGGAAATGTATCTTCATATTTCATTGAGTTGCTTTGATTAGTTTTACTTTAATATTTATTTGTGATCCTCCTCTACCCATTCATATTGGATAATCAGTTATGCAATAAAATTCTCTTTAAACAAAACTCATCGGGCCTGATTCACAGAACTAACTTACGTCAAAATCCTAAACTTACAACAATTTTGGTATTCACAGAATGAACTTACACATTTGGGTATTCACAGAATGAACTTACACATTTGGGTATTCACAGAATGAACTTACAACAATTTTGGTATTCACAGAATGAACTTACACATTTGGGTATTCACAGAATGAACTTACAACAATTTTGGTATTCACAGAATGAACTTACACATTTGGGTATTCACAGAATGAACTTACAACAATTTTGGTATTCACAGAATTAACTTACTCATTTTGGTATTCACAGAAGGCACTTACTCATCAATGAGTAAGTGCCTTCTGTGAATACCAAAATGTGTAAGTTACACAAAATGTGTAAGTTACACAAAATGTGTAAGTTACACAAAATGAGTAAGTTACACAAAATGTGTACAAAATGTGTAAGTGTCTTCTGTGAATACCAAAATGAGTAAGTTTATTCTGTGAATACCAAAATGAGTAAGTTCATTCTGTGAATACCAAAATGGTAGTAAGTTTAGGATTTTGTCGTAAGTTAGTTCTGTGAATCGGGCCCCTTGTGTTTTCGTATACATTTAATCCTGTAGGGCTGTTATTCATAATTGAGTACCATTATCAACAACAAACATCAGGGAGAACAGTGACCTGTTAAAGAGTTATGTCTTCAAGGTTTCAAGGAAGGACTTCATCTTGCCTGTGCTTGCATACTCAGGGATTCTTGCAAGTCTCAAGTTGTGGCGGCAGGACCAGGTCTCTCAATCTTCATTCTTTGCTTTGATAACCTCTAACACCTTCCTCACATTCATTAATTTCTCATTGTTGGTAGAGGTACTATTTCTATGCTGTGCTCGGCCATATCTAAATATGTTCTCTGCTTACCTAGGTGTTCATAAAGGTTGTTCAGTGGGCAAAGAGTGTTTAAATCTTGTCATTAATTGTCTGTATATTTTGTCTCATGCCAAGAAGGATGGTTTTAATATCACTGTAAACATTTTCTCCTGCCATTTCACTTCCCATTCCAGGCCACAGTGCAGGGTCTTTACCTGCTCTCGTCTTGTTTTTAGGGTCAAACACTAATTGGGGTTGTTTCTGATTACATTTTCCCATTGCAGGCATTGATAAATTTGCATTAGAGAGGCAGAGGTTCAGCTACAGCTATATATGACACTTTCATTCTGAAACAGGAGAACAGCCAGAACAGTTACCTCCGGCTCGGCCTTGTCCCAGGGTTTGTTTTTATGTATAGTGCCAGACCAGACCAGACCAGACCAAAAAGGGCATCACAGAGGGCCAGGCCAGGCCCACCCCCGACATCATTGGGAAAGCAATGGTGCACCACAGGTAATCGCAATAGGGGCTAATCTCTAGAGTAAACGTATAAATGAGTAAATCTACATATGCAAGTTACTCTTACTTGCTTAACTTTACAACTATAAAGTGTAAGAGTAAACTTACACATATAGATTTACTTAACTGTAAGTTTACCTTTACTTACATGTCTCCACCCCATAAACAGGGGCTGGATTCGGCCAAAACATACTTTACAACCATAAAATAACTTTATGATTGTATTTTACACACAATTAACAGAGTGTTGTCGGGGAAGAGACCTGCAACACTGGACCTCCACCAACGGGGCAGGTAAGAGAATTGCATACACCTCAACCAAATTACACACACCTCACACCTATACACTCCCAACAACATAAATACTGTCCTCTGCAATTTTCCAGCCAGGAACATGAAGCCCTCCAGCCTCAAGAGGAAAGGACATTTCACTGAGGAGAAGCCAGCCCTTGTAGTGACACTTCTAGTGGAATACCACAAACAACTGCATGGGCTGTCTCCATTCTACCCTCTGTGGATCCCAGAAGGCTGCCTTATGGCAGGTGGTGAAGAATTCTGTCAACACATTGGGGGAGGAGGCCGGCTATGTGGGGAATATTAAAGGAAGTGTCAAGACAAGAAGAGGTGGTGAAGGAAAAGTCTCCATGAATCAGCTTTCATAATCTCTTCCTGGAGGGCAAATTGGATCCAGTCTCCATCTCACCTCCTTTGAAGAGACTGTCCTCTCCACAGTTAACTCTGAACTGCTATATGGGGTGCCTTTTTTCCAACAACACAGAGGTGGTGCCATGTAAGACTAAAAACCCCTCCCCTTTTCTTTCTCTCTAAATGCAAACCTACGATCACACACCCATATCGGTTGCTCACCCATAACTGCATTGTTAAGTAAATATGACATATACCCCTCAAAAACACACTCAAACACAAGCCCTATGAATTTCTACATGTTATATTACTGTTTATACTTAAATCCTCTTTTCATACAGCTGCCCTTTTGAGTACATTGGTCGCAACAGCAGGATCATTCCAAGAGGAACAGGACAAGACACTGAGCAGGTCTTGCAGTGCAACCCATCTACACACACACAGGTATGTCCTTATGATAACAATCTGGCTAACACAGTACAGAGGATTTCTATCACTTGTTTGGTTAAACCCTAACATGATGTTTTACAACGTACTTTAGAATTGTGTATAATGGTTGTCAAATGTAACCCTTAGATTTATTCTGCTATATTATTTTATCCTTATAGGGGCCTGTTCACAAAGTCAAATTTACATGTGAGTAAATCTACACATGTACATTTACTCTTACACTTCGGACCTGATTCTGATGTGGTTAGGAAGGCCTTCTAACAGCATTTGCTCCTTCGAAATCGGATCGGGAAGGTGTCTTTCCGACCGACTCGGAAAGGTTTCCGACCGACCGAGTATGATGCGAGTTAGGCGTTAGGAATATCCCAATCCCAACCCGACGGCATTTGGAATGACCGAGCCATACGGAGCAGAATCATACATCTCTACGGGCCGCGTTTCCAAACGATGCTGGATTTGGACAGCCTTTCTGAATCGTGCCGTCCGACTCGAATCGGCAGTCGGAATCAGACTTTGGGGACCCGTAGTGGGCCCCCCTGCAACTAGCGCATTCCCAATCGGGACCGTGAGCCATGCACAGTGTGGCAGGCACCAGGGGGTGCCCACCACAGGGTGCCCAATTTTCCCCAGCCACCCCTTTCTTCAGTCAGAACAAAGGCTCCCATTGAAGTCAATGGGAGTCCAACCAAATCGTATCTGGAAGCATCCGGATGCATCGTACTCGGTCGGTTGGACTCTCCCAAACCCAATCGGTCGGGAAGCTTTCCAAACCGCATCAGAATTGGGCCCTTTGTAGTAAATGTACTATTTTTGGCTGTTCACCATTCCAAGTGTAAATTAAGTACAAAGTACAGATTTACATCAAGCCAAATTTACTAGTGTAAAGTTATTACAGACAAAACTGACTCACTAATAACTTCTGCACCACACATGGTACTGCAACACGCTCTCATAAAAATAATGGAGGCAGGGTCTTAAAATGGAACCACATAGTAAATCACGTTAAAATAAATTACTTTATTTTGACTTTGTAAAATGATATATAACTGTTATCTCATGTTAAAAATTATATACAAATAAAACATAAATAATATTTTATGCGAAAATATTTTTATAACCATTTTTATTTTAAAAAATAATGTAACTATAGTTTTTTTTATAAATAATTTCATTAATTTAAATTATTTCTATGCATAACATTTAGGGGTCGATTCCGATTCGGGCCGGAAAAAGCACCGACCGACTCGGAGCCGGAATTAATTCCGACCGACACGTACCTGTGGCGCCCGACACGCCAAGTACGATGCAAAGCGTGCAAAATCCGACCGACACGTACTGAACCCAAGCCGAACGACTGAGCCGCACGGAAAACAGCAATCCGGCCGGAAAAACACGCGAATCGAACCGACCGACACGCACCCGGAACAAATCCAACCGAAACGTACACGCAAACTCCAAACCGCAAAGTACGATGCAAGGCGCGAAAACCACGACCGAGTCGTACGGAGGACAAGCATACAAAACTGCGAGCCGAAGTAACACAAAACACCGCGACCGACGCGTACGCAGCATAGAAAACTGCACAAACACAGCGTGAACGAAACGGAGAAGACCGTACGAGACAACTGCAGGGTCCGACTCGGTCACAAGAACGTTTCCAACATGCACAGAAAGTACTAAGGAAAAATACACAAAAAAAGGCCAAACAAGCAATTACAAAGCCAATAAATACTGGTGGGGGTGGGGACAGAGAACAAAGACACACCCACAACTCCACCCATATAAAGGACACAAATCCCAACCATGATCCTTTGCAAATGCTATTCTACTGCCAGCACTCAACAGACAGCAACCACACACCCACAGCTCATCCCTCACACAAGCCACACACCATCAGCACACCAACAAATAGCTACCTCACATACACCCAGCAAAACACACACTCACACACCTTCACCTGCACACCAACATACACATTACTCACCATCACCACCCATCACCATGCCCCCAAAGAAGAATCACAAGTTCCTAGATTGTGAATTGGAAGTCCTGGTAGACGAGATCCTCAGGGTAGAGCCACAGCTGTTTGGCGCACTGGTCCAACAGACACCCATCTCCCAGAAAACAAAGATGTGGGAGAGGATCATCAACAGGGTGAACGCACAATCACCATGTCTGCGCACAAAGACTGACATCCAGAACAGGTGGTATGACGTGCGCAGGAGGGTGCGGGAGCTGCTGAAGAAGGACTACCTCCTGAGCCAATACACCGGCAGTGGCCCTCCTGCCAAGCCAGTATACCTCAGGCCCTGGGAGGAGAAGGTGCAGGCCATCCTTCCGCCAGTGAGCGTCTATGGACTAGAAAACATCCCAGAGCCTGGTGAGTACACAACAAATGTACACAATATTCTGCCACAATACACACACACATCACTGTCAAGGAGAGAGTCAAACCATGCACTCTTAGCAATTACACAGCAACCAGAACAGAATCATCCCAAAATGTGTATGTCAGTCAGATAAACACAACACATGCCATCTCAAAGTTACATTTAACCGTGTCATCACATGTACAAACACAACTACAACTACAGCTAGGCAGTGGCACAAATATAACTAACAAACACATCCAGACATGTAGCCACCACTACAACACCAACACACAGTGAAGACCACTGAAAGAAAGGAATTCTGTGTATGCTGGGCAAGTCAGTGTAGCCAATAGCATCATGGGAGTCGTAGTCACAGATATTGCTCACCCCCACAACTGTCCCATCAACACCACCATGAACCATGCGCACATCACAGGGAGTGGAAAAGGACTCACAAGATGGCTGACACTGGCTACTGCTGTGGGGAGCACAAGGCCCTGCTGGCAACTGTGCAACAACCAACAGCAGGACACCACTGACTGACATCCTGAGAGACAACTTCCACTCCCTGCAATGGAAGCACGTTCCATGGTGGGATATCTGGCTGGGTGGGAAGGAGGACTCGCAGCACTGACCATAGTCACAAGCACCTCCCCTCACACACCCCCTCAACACAAACTCCACAGAACCCACCTGGGAGAATGCAATGCCTCACATCCTAACTCAAGATCCCACAAAGAACCACCACCCTGGGTTATGTTGTGTGAAGCACAGGGACACTCTTGGGACTTTTAGCCAAACAACTGCCAGGACAACACTCCCAGCCATCCTGTCAGCACAGGCAGCCCACCCCACAGGGAAGCAGAGTCAAAAGGAAGGAAGTATGGGCATGCTGGGAAGTGGGGTGGAGGCAATAGCATGATGGGAGTAGTAGGCACAGATATTGCTCAGCCTCACAACTGGCCCATCAACACCACTCTGAACCATGCTCACATCACAGGGAGTGGAAAAGGACTCACAAGATTGCTGACACTGGCTACTGCTGTGGGGAGCACAAGGCCCTGCTGGCAACTGTGCAACAACCAACAGCAGGACACCACTGACTGACATCCTGAAAGACAACTTCCACTCCCTGCAATGCAAGCACGTTCCATGGTGGGATATCTGGCTGGGTGGGAAGGAGGACTTGCAGCACTGACCATAGTCACAAGCACCTCCCCTCACACACCCCCTCAACACAAACTCCACATAACCCACCTGGGAGAATGCAATGCCTCACATCCTAACTCAAGATCCCACAAAGAACCTCCACCCTGGGTTATGTTGTGTGAAGCACAGGGACACTCTTGGGACTTTTAGCCAAACAGCTGCCAGGACAACACTCCCAGCCATCCTGTCAACACAGGCAGCCCACCCCACAGGGAAGCAGAGTCAAAAGGAAGGAAGGATGGGCATGCTGGGAAGGGGGGTGGAGGCAGTAGCATGATGGGAGTCGTAGTCACAGCTCAACATCCCCCACCACATGGCCCAGCAAGCTCACACTCACGCATGCACATCCCACAGAGAGTGGAAAGGCCCATCAAAGATGTCTGACACTGTTGCTGTGTCGTGGGGAGCACAAGGGCATGCTGGGAACTGCACACCAACCAACAGCAGGACACCACTGTCAGCCATCTTGCCATTGCTCTCACACCCACACACACTGAACTCCCCACAAAAGCAAGTAAATATGGGAATGCTGGACAGTGGGGTGGAGGCAATAGCATGATGGGAGTCATAGTCACAGACATAGCTCACCCCTACAACTGTCCCATCAACACCACCCTGAACCATGCTCACATCACAGGGAGTGGAAAACAACTGACAAGATGGCTGACACTGGCAACTGCTGTGGGGAGCACAAGGCCCTGCTGGCAACTGTGCAACAACCAACAGCAGGACACCACTGACTGACATCCTGAAAGACAACTTCCACTCCCTGCAATGCAAGCACGTTCCATGGTGGGATATCTGGCTGGGTGGGAAGGAGGACTTGCAGCACTGACCATAGTCACAAGCACCTCCCCTCACACACCCCCTCAACACAAACTCCACATAACCCACCTGGGAGAATGCAATGCCTCACATCCTAACTCAAGATCCCACAAAGAACCACCACCCTGGGTTATGTTGTGTGAAGCACAGGGACACTCTTGGGACTTTTAGCCAAACAACTGCCAGGACAACACTCCCAGCCATCCTGTCAGCACAGGCAGCCCACCCCACAGGGAAGCAGAGTCAAAGGAAGGAAGAATGGGCATGCTGGGAAGGGGGTGGAGGCAATAGCATGATGGGAGTAGTAGGCACAGATATTGCTCAGCCTCACAACTGGCCCATCAACACCACCCACAACCATGCTCACATCACAGGGAGTGGAAAAGGACTCACAAGATGGCTGACACTGGCTACTGCTGTGGGGAGCACAAGGCCCTGCTGGCAACTGTGCAACAACCAACAGCAGGACACCACTGACTGACATCCTGGAAGACAACTTTCACTCCCTGCAATGCAAGCACAGTCCATGGTGGGATAACTGACTGGCTGGGTGGGAAGGAGGGCCGGCTGTCAACCAAATACAACCAATGCAGACCATGTTCACACCCCAACAAATACATAGGCATGCCCAAATAATGCAGGACAATGTGCTACACCAATATCAACCCCTGACTGTGACAACTTAGGACAATGCAATGTACAGGCCCGCACCCAGAGGCACAGTCACAACTGTCAGGTGTGTCAACCATTGATGCCTGCAGAAACATAACATACATTGTGTGTGTCTCCCAAAAACAGGTGATGATGGGGACACAGCAGCAGGCGCTGAGGAGTCCCAGTCCCAGGCTCAAGAGGATACGGAGCTCACTGGTGTCGAACAGCCTCTGCCCTCCTCGGATGAAGAAGACCAACCTGGCACCTCCGGTGCAAGTCAACATGCAGCACCAGCAGGACCACCAGCTGCAGCACCAGCAGGACCACCAGCTGCACCCCTGCACCCACCCCTCCAACGACTGTCACCACAAACACCATCCCTGCCGACATGGACAGAACAAGGAGCACCACCAGCACAGGGACCCTGGACCAACGTGGGGCCATGGACACCACCACCACCGCCAACCCCCAAGGGGGACCAGGGTCATCTGTGCGTGCCACTGCACGCACTGCACATGTCGGCAGGGTTGGTGGGAGGGTGGGAGACAGAGGTCGCTGCTTGCAGAGGTGTCTGGTGTGCATGATGACCCACAACTGGCACGCATAGCCGATGCGTACCAGTCCAGCACCGGAGATCTCAGCCAGGTAGTGGGGCTCCTCAGAGACATGAAACAGCAGTAGGCTGCCCATCATGCCCGCTTGGACTCACACATGTCCCGCGTGGAGTCCAAGTGGGACACCCTGCAAGAGATGACGGCGGTGCATAGGGACATATTACAATGCCTCCGCCAGATGAACAGCAACCAGTGTTACACCTCCCTGTGTGCCAACAACATCTGGTGCTGAACAAACTGCAACTGCCACAGGGAGGATGACTCTGGCGGAGAGTCCCCTGCACCGCAGCAGCCTGTACTTGAGGGGCCCCCCCCAAAGAAGAGGGGTCGTCCGAGGAGGGGCAAGTGAGAGGCCGATGGCCAAGTGCAACCCCAGGAAGCCTGAACCTGTTCTGGATGTTCACCTTTGTGCACAAACTGTTCACCCTGTTGACGGCAACACAACTCCCACACATGACATGGGGAGTACAAGTTGGACCAATGTCTCAGACAACTGTGGCCCCGATACTGGGGATTTTGTCTACCAGGACTTTCAATTCACCTAGGAACTTCTGATTGCAATATAAATGTACAGCACTAACCATCCTATGCACTATTCACACAAATGTATCACAATAAACACACTAATACACCATACTTGCCTCTGTTGTGATTCCAACGTGGGTACTGTCATGGGGATGATGAACTGCAAAATTACACTGTGTATGCGAACTGCAACAGCAAGTACAACACAGGCATGTGAGTAATGGCAACGTGACACATATGAGGGAGACACACCACCAGGGCTACACAACACATACACACCTAGGCCATCTGACTCATTGCCTACACTGATGTTGCCAGGAAAGACGGTGCAATGCACAGACACCACACCTATTCCCAGTTGTAGTCAAGTAGCCCACAGGTGCAGTAAGCAAATGGCAGTCAAATGTGTGACCACAGACAACGCACATCACAAAGTGAAGCACAGGTTTATTACACAGTTGCAACATGTCGTAACCACTACAGATGCAAGGTAATCCCACCTGGCAGCGGGCACACAGTCAACAACTGTAGAAGGAAGGAAGTCCATGGGTGTGGCGCACATCACCTGTAGGGACACAACAGCTACCACCCTGGAAGTACAATCACGTCGTCGGTGGACACAGTTGACCAAACGAATCTGAAAGTACCCTGTGAAGGACAGAAATGACACACAGTCAAAAGCAATGGAGAACAGGACAGAACAGCAAAACTCATGCACAATACATGTTACAAGATACCCACCCAGAACCAAGTTAGCATGTCAACACTGTTGGGGAGTACAGACCACCTGTAAGCACACATCGCTACACACATCCAGTCAAGTAGCCCATGGACACACTCCAACAGCACCAGAGCACCACCTACACATATCATGCCAACTCACATCATTGACATGACACCTCAGGATACTCACATTCAGCTAAAGAAGTTGGTGATGAGCTGTGTGCGGACATCACCATCATCATCATCATCACTGGCATCGTGGTCCAGGCCAGGATCCTCCACAGGTGGCGGATGTTGGTCATTGTCATCCTGGATGAGAGGCAACTCCTTCCGCACTGCCAGGTTGTGGAGCATGCAGCAGACGATGATAATCTTGCACACCTTCACTGGGGCATATGGGAGGGACCCTCCTGTCTTGTCGAGGCAGCGGAAGCGGCTCTTCAGGAGACCAAATGTCCGCTCAATCACTCTCCTGGTCCGACCATGTGCCTCATTGTAGCGCATCTGGGCTGGTGTCACAGGGTTCCTGAGGGGTGTCAGCAACCACGGCATGTTGGGGTATCCCGAGTCACCTACGGACAGACAAGTGCACATTAGCTGACTTGGAAAAGTGGGCGGAATACTACAGATCAGATCACACACAATGGCACAAAGTCAGTACACACCGACAAGCCAGGCACGCTGGTTCTGCATCTGTGCCATCATCCTGGGGATGCGACTACTCCTCATCACAAAGGCATCGTGTGCTGAACCAGGGAAACGGGCACACACGTGTGAGATGGTCATATCTGCAAGACACACCACCAGTGCATTGACCGAGTGGTAGTGCTTGCGGTTACGGTAGGCCTGCTCCTGGGCCTGTGGTGGTACCAAAGCCACATGTGTCCCATCAATGGAGCCAATGACATGCGGCATCCTTCCCAGGGCATAGAAGTCACTCTTCACGTCAGTGAGTCGTTGCAGTCTAGGGAAATAGATGTACCGGTTCAGGTATAGCAACATTGCCTCCAAAACATCGCGGAGCACACGGCTGAACATGGTCTGTGACATCCCACCAGCAGTCGCCACAGTATGTTGGAAGGTACCGGTGGCAAAGAAGTGTAGGGCTGCCATCACCTTCACCTTGGGGGTCAGCGCTGTAGGATACGGCCGGCCAGGCTGCAAATGTGGGGCCAACTGCACTGCCAAATCCTCAATCAGCTGCCTGGTGAAGCGGTACCGTCGGATGCTGTCCCGTTCCACCATCGTTGCCAGGTCTGGGAATGGTCTATGGACAGCAGGAGCCCTGCAGTGCAGAGGAGAAGAAAGCAAGATTGTCAGTCACCCCACATATGCGGCATTGAACACACTCAATATCACATCATACATCATTATGAGGCACAACTACATGAAGTGTGCAGTTCCGTAAGGACATGTATGGTACATACATGGCCAACATCTGTCATCACGGTTCAACAAGTGGCATCAATAAGTCCCAGGTTGGCCCATTGGATATCATGAGGCCGTGTCACAGTTCCCATCTCCTGCTGCCATGTCACAATCACCCCCACAGTGACATGTGAGGACAGATGTGCCCCAGGCATCACAGCTCAACGACAGGTACATTCCCAGGGACCCTGTATTGCCACATGGACACTGGCATTACATGGAGTATCAGGTATACACCACAGCAAAACAACCATGACCCCCACAGGTAGTGGTTCCACTTGCCTCTGCAGGACAGACATGGACGTCTGTGACACACACACGCACAACATCAAAGTCCATGCACACACAACGTGGATGTGGAGACTGTCTCCCATTGTGCACATGAAATCAGAGACATTGTAAACACTACATGCACACAGACTGTGGAGGACCATCACTATTGTGCCACTGGGACACCCTGGCTCAAACATACCGTCCCACATGGGACTCACGGGGTATGTGACATGACATACACATACACCACCGTGAAATGTGACCATGGCACATGCACAGATATGAACAGTTGCACATCACAGTGGTCATGTACACGTAACACCCAGGATCCTGTCCCCATGAACACGTGCACAGCCTGGGGGTGGCTGCCCCCAGGTGACACCCACAGGACAACATGTACACCAACATACACACAATAGGAAATGCAGCCTTACATGCCTTATGATACAGTTTGGACAGGCTGTGGTGTTGTAGGTGTGCCCCTCACTCCCTGGGAGCTATCTGTGGCTGGCATATGTTCATCTGAGACAGGCATGGTGACATATGCCAGTCACTTGTACAGGGATGCGTTGAACAGCAATGGACCGATCGGTGTGCCCGGCCGGCCCATTGCATTCAATGTGTGCGGGTACGCGTTGTACCCCTGTACGCGTTGTACCGCAATGGACCGATCGGTGCGCCCGGCCGGCCCATTGCATTCAATGTGTGCGGGTACGCGTTGTACCCGTGTACGCGTTGATACCGCAATGGACCGATCGGTGCGCCCGGCCGGCCCATTGCATTCAATGTGTGCGGGTGCGCGTTGTACCCTGTGCGCGTTGTACCGCAATGGACCGATCGGTGCACCCGGCCGGCCCATTGCATTCAATGTGTGCAGTGTACGCGTTGTACCCCTGTACGCGTTGTACAGCAATGGACCGATCGGTGCGCCCGGCCGGCCCATTGCATTCAATGTGTGCGGGTGCAGCGTTGTACCCCTGTACGCGTTGTACCGCAATGGACCGATCGGTGTGCCCGGCCGGCCCATTGCATTCAATGTGTGCGGGTGCGCGTTGTACCCCTGTACGCGTTGAACAGCAATGGACCGATCGGTGCACCCAGCCGGCCCATTGCATTCAATGTGTGCGGGTGCGCGTTGTACCCCTGTACGCGTTGAACAGCAATGGACCGATCGGTGCACCCGGCCGGCCCATTGCATTCAATGTGTGCGGGTACGCGTTGTACCCCTGTACGCGTTGTACCGCAATGGACCGATCGGTGTGCCCGGCCGGCCCATTGCATTCAATGTGTGCGAGTACGCGTTGTACCCTATGCGCGTTGAACAGCAATGGACCGATCGGTGCACCCGGCCGGCCCATTGCATTCAATGTGTGCGGGTACGCGTTGTACCCGTGTACGCGTTGTACCGCAATGGACCGATCGGTGCGCCCGGCCGGCCCATTGCATTCAATGTGTGCGGGTACGCGTTGTACCCCTGTACGCGTTGAACAGCAATGGACCGATCGGTGCGCACCCATTGTCAATGGCCTAGCCTGGCAACGGACGCGTTTTCGAAATTCGAGCGAGTCGGTTGCTGGAAATTCAGTTGGTCACCCACAACAATGTTGCAAAATCATGTATGTCATGAAGTTGAAGATTTGAAGGATGCTGTGGGCGTGTATTGGTGCTGCTATTCCATGGATTGGCCAGATTCAGAAGATGCAAGCGACTTGGACCTATCACTTTGGACACATGGGACAGTATCTGCCTCTGCAGCACATATATATTGCTGGCTGTTCCCCTGAGAGCTCACTTGCCTGCACTACATGCTCCAGGACGACATCTGCCACTGCACTGCTGCTGTCTCTGCCCCCTCTGGACCCTGCAATGGCACGTACTGTGGAGAGAGCCCCAGCCTTCAGCCTTGAGGAGAACCAGGCCCTGCTGGACAGCCTACTTCCACAGTACAGCAAGCTGTATGGGACACCAGGGGAGCAGGTGAGTGTTCTGTGCACTGCCTTTCTGAATGTGCATTTTGTCTGACTAGCAAGGCTGAAAGTCTGCACGCCACTGGCTAGCAGGCTCACTGAGTAGTTGTCACCCCCATAGTGTGTAGTGACATGCACTGGACAGGTATGGTGCAGTGACAGTGCATTTGAACAAGGTTTTACTTCCCATGCAATGATACCATGTAGTGACTTCTGGCAAACTGTCCATGGGCAGCGTTGCACTGCCTGTGTACATCATGTGCCCCTGTGATTGAGACATGTATATACAACTGTGTCATGCACGGATATGTTGCATGTGTAGTAATGGCCTTTTCACTTTGTCATCCTGACAGGTTAATGCCCATCGGAAGCAGGAGATCTGGAAGGACATCGTCCGGGCTGTCCGGTCCGTGGGGGTCTACAAGCGCCGGATCCGCAACTGCCAGAAGAGGTGGCAGGACCTTCGGGGCTGGACCCGGAGGATTGCACGGGTCCAGCTGAAGCTGTCGCCTCCTCGCAGGAGGGGCGGAACACGGACCCTGACCCCCACATGCTCCAGATCCTGGCGGTGGTGTTTCCAGACCTGGATGGGCAGCTGAAGGCCAGACAGCAGCAAGGAGGGGTGAGTCAAAGACTGCACTGTGAACTCTGTATTACATGCTATGTGCCCTCCTCTGGCCTGGTTAAACTGCCACAGTACAGCAGTCATGTTGTCCAGGAGCCATGTCCCTCTATTGTGCACTGCCCACTCCTCATCTGATACCCAGGTGTGGCCCTTACATTCAGGGAATTGTGTCACTTGGGACTGTGTCCTTGCAGTTTGCTTCACTCAAGGTGGGGGACAGCATCTGTTTCCCTAACTCTGTTGTGGGCATCATGGGTGGGTCCATTGTTCACACAATGCCTGTGTTCGGACATGTAATCTGCGTGTTGCTTTGATATGCGGTCCACTTGCTGAGCTGAGCCACCACATGTGCCTGGGGTATCTGGCACACACCCATGCAGCGGGTGGGAACAATGTTTGGGCCCCAGGAGTGTGCAGATTACGTGTGTCACACATACATAGCCAGCTATCCACTGTCCAGGGCTCATCCCTCATTCATGTGGGGCAGGACAGTCATGCCTACTCCAGCCCATCCAATACACCTGTACTCCCACTCCCGGGTATCAGCTGACACGTTGTGCGCAGTGATTTGACCCCTCAGGTGTCTGCCTCTGTGTCAGTGTGCTGTGGATTTGTTGCCAGGACTGCTGGGGTGTTTCTCGGTAGGGGCTCAGCATGCCACTGGAGATGTGACCATAGGAGACGATACTTGTGTGTCACATAGGTGTTTGATCAGCTGCCCGTGCAGACTGGGGTATGCGAATGTGAAGTTCAGGCAGCTGTTTCCCATTCACAGCAGATTGTGAGGGGCTCAGGTTCAGAGGGTAGTGTCACAGGTCTCCCATATGTCCAATCGGTATGACCTGGACAGATGAGGGTTAAGATGATGTGTTGTGTGGGGGATGTACATGTGCACTTGTGCAGCTCCAGGACTTGCATTCCCCATGACCTACTATTGTGACACAGTGCAGAGTGTTGTTGTCTGGCTGCCAAGTCATACATCACTGAGACAGTGATGTATGACTTAGCAGTCATGCCTCCGCCATGGCATGTGTCTACTTATTGGTGATCCTGCAGGGGAGTGACATGTGCTACATGCACACCATTGTGGCGATGGCTATCAGGACATGGGTGCATCATGGTGTCTGTCGCTGGTATGCATCACATGCATTTCCTATTTGACTCTGGGCATCCCTTTCATCCGGAAACCTGTACTGACTCAGTGGCAAGAGTTGTGATGTGTGCATGTCCACATGCTACACCGTGTCCTCTGCACTGTCCAACTACTGTGTAGGTGGTGCATGTGTCCACACTGGGGTGTTGCTATCCAACAGACACCAGACAGATGGGTGCAAGGCCATGTGGGATGTGAGTGCCATGGTTGGCATCAGACTGACAATTGGCTTCTCCTGTTCAGTTAGGGCACTTTTAGCAATGTTCAACTAATGATGCCAGGGCTTGCTCTGTAATGTGCTGTGCTCACAGTGGTGTGTGCGTTTGGTGCAGGTGACTGATGTCTGTCTGTTTCCCCA
This sequence comes from Calotriton arnoldi, assembly GCA_963921515.1. NCBI lineage: Eukaryota > Metazoa > Chordata > Amphibia > Caudata > Salamandridae > Calotriton > Calotriton arnoldi. Next base: position 110,005 of record CAWUFW010020464.1, on the reverse strand, counting down.
TTGTTTGCAGATACATCCACGGCCACGGAAGGGGACAGCTCCACGGACCAGGAGGAGCCGGAGAGCCAGACTGGGTCAGCAGCCGAGGAGTGGTCGGAGGGACCCAGTGGCACGGAGGGCGAGGGAGCCACACCGAGGAGTCCTCAGCAGCATCCACCTCAGCTGAGGACCACAGCGGCTCGGAGGATGACTCCCTTATGGAGGCGGGTGTCAGCAGCCACCACACCCCAGCTAGTGTTGCTGTCCCCGCCACCACCAGCACCACCACCGCCCTCCCATCGGCTCCCATTCCCCAGGTCCGTGGAGGCTCCCATGTTCGGGAGCGTGTCTCCTTTGGGCCAGGCACCGCACCCCCTGCCCCTGTGTCCCCTGCTGCCCTGAGTGAGGAGTCTGTGTACCTCCTTCGCCAGCTCCATGTAGGGCAGACAGCCATGCTGAGTGTCCTCCATGCGCACACCGCTCTGTTGACTCAGCTGGTGTCGTTCATGGAGGGCATCTCATCGGGCATGTCTGACCTACAGAGGGGCAATAGGTCCATGGACTCCTCCCTGACGGCAGCAGTGTCCCTCCTCAGACAGTCCCTCACCCCTCCTGCCTCTGCTCCATCCACACTCCCCAGCACCTTACCTGTCCCAAGCACACACACACCGGCACAGGCACACACCAGCACACACACGTCCAGCACACAGACACACACGCCACAAACAAAACGCACACGCACGCACAGTCAGGGGACTGAAACCAGACTCACAGGGGATGGGGCCCTGGAACACACACACGCATCCACGAGCACTGCGCAGTCCTCAGTTGCCTCTCCCTCCAAAGCACCCTCCCTTGCCTCACCTGCAACCCCAAAGACCCAGCGGCTCTTCCTCAGTGACCTCGGCCTCTTCCCCTCCGATCCAGCTGATACAGCATTCAGGGGAAGAGGAAGCCCACCCACACGGAGCAGAGTGCCCCTCGCCCCCGGACACCCTCCCCCAGGCGCAGACAGACTGAGGCCCCCACCCGCAAGTCCCCCGGAGTCGTAAGAGCAAGACCCCGCCGCCGCCCTGCAGCTCAGGCACCAGGTCTCCTTCCTCCATCCCTCAGGCCCCCACTCCACAGGTGCCCCCACCACACCCTGCCCCAGGTTCCCCCACCCACAGATATACCATCCCCAAGAGGATCCGGCCTTCTCCCCCTGCCACTTGCTCTCCCGGCACCACACCCCCCGCTGCGCTTGTCTGTGCCACTGATGTGGTGAGGGTGTCCTCCCCCTCTGTCCAGCCCACCTTGCCTGTTCCCCATTCTCCTCCCCTGGTGGTAGGCACTGCAGTGGAGTCCACTACCACCCTGTCTGACTTGGGCACTGCAGTGGCGGACCTGTCCACTCCATCTGCAGGGTCCACTGCAGTCGTGCCGGCACCCACAACATCTGAGTCATGCCCCCAGTTGTGCCGGCACACACCATGTCAGACACCTCCACTGCAGTTGTCAGTGGCTCTCCAGCACCCACCACCCCTTCCCTGCCTCCTCCTGGTGAGCCCTGATCCTGTCCCTGCGGTGCCTGGCCTGCCCCCGGTTGCCCCTCCTAGTGGATTGTCCCTGGTTTTGTGCAGTGCAGGCATGCGTAGGGTGACATCTGCCACTGTCACCCTGTATTGACTTACTTGATGGACTGGCCATTGGCCTTTGTTGGAGCATTACTGTTCTCTGAGTTTTTGGACACACATATGCTGAATAAAGCAACTTTCTGTTCTCTAGTGCTTATGCTTCTGATGTACATGTTGTTGATGATGCTAACCATGCCCTTGCTGCAGTGATGGTGATATTTGGTCTCATGATAATGAAGTGTTACTGTGCAGGAACACATGTGGTCCAGGGGGAATGTGTCCTATCCTGTGGTGTATCCATGTCATCCATAGCAGCATCTGAGGGTGTCATGTGTTCAGTATTTGGCAATGGGATTTCCTACTTACATTAGCAATTTCACATCTGTGGCTTCCACCCCTGCACATCTGTTGTGCCTGCCATTGTTCAATTCGTCTACTTCCCTGACCGTGTGGCCATCTCCACTGGACATGCAGGTTTGGGCATCAATGGGGAAGGACTCATCTGTGTTGTCAGTGCAACATTGCTATACAAGTGTGTTGGATCTGTGCTGATGATTTCGTTGGCACTCCCATGACCAGGCTGATGTGACGGGAGCCTTCATTTGGTGCTAATTGTTGATTGTGTGACCAAGTGCTCAGCTGACATGATGGGGCCCTACTGAGGCAACATATGGCACAGCTTTCCTCACACAGGAGTGGAGTCCCCTCATGGCAGTGTGTACTCCTGTGACATTGCCTGCGCCCAAGGTGTGTGTTGTATGAGCATGTCTGTGTGTTCACTTCCGTTTTGCTGTGCATGCTGTGATCCCTAGTGTTGTACCTGTTTGTGATGCTTGCTGAGTTGACCTATGTTCCCCCAAAGTCTTCTCCCTGGGTTCTCTGTGATGTGGGTGCATGGCACATTACTGGTCATCAGGGTGTCACCCATAGGTGTGTTTGCTGTCAGGGCTGAGTTTGTGTGCAGACGCAGATGGGTCACAGTCAGGTTTCCCCTTGGCACTTGTTGTTTACACCTGTCATGTGATTTCCAGTTTGTGTTATCTTTCAGTGATTGTGACACGTTGTGTGTGTGACTGCTGGCACTCCTCAGGGTCCGGGCTGCAATGTTGGTTGTTGTCTATGTGTGTTCTTTGTGGGTGACCTTGGCTTCTTCATTGGTGTGTGACTGTGGCTGGGATCCCATTGGTTGGTGTGGTATTGCCGTCATGTCCATGTACAGCGTAGTGTGCAGTGTGTCAGACATTCAGGAGTCTTGTTGAGTGGCCATGTGTGATGTGTTTCTGCACCTTGGTTCCCACCCACCACCCTGGGATTGTCATGGGTGCATGTGCAATGTCACCAGTGCATGTGTGCTTCACTGCTGCACATTGTTGGAGGTCGAGGTGTGTGGTGTTGAGTGTGTGCAGATGAGAGTTGTTGCCCGGCTAGACCCCTGCCTCCATGTTGGCCTTGGCTTACTGGCCGTGCTGATTGATTTGTGCTTGTGTAGGTGTGATGGTAGTTTGTTGCTCAGGACACATGACTGTGGTTCACAGTGTGAACGACATTTAGCTTTGTCATCACAGTGGGATTGTAATGCAGCCCAGGGTCACCACATTGTGGGGGCCCTGGGGGTAGTGCTGTGGTGTGTCTGTGTCTTGCTGTGTCAGTTGCTGTTCCTACGTGCCTGTGTGACATGTGTGATTTGTGCTCCCTCTCATCTGACAATGCCTGATTGCCCACATAGGGGATTTGGATCCATGAGTTACCTTTGTGTGGCACTGTATGCACATCTGTATAATTGGTATTCAGGCCTCCTCATGTGTTGTGTGGTTGCCTGGGGACACTGGCACCCCCCTCACCTGTTGTGTTTGATGTGCAGTGTGGGTCTGCCTGTTTGTGTTTGTGCATCTGCACCACTGCATTGGCATATCTTAGGTGTGCCATTGGCTGTATGTTGTTTGGTGGGTTTCCCCTGCTGTCCCTGGGACTCCTAGGTCATCAGTCAGCACAATGATCATGGTTTGTGTGTCCCATTGCTGCCATGGTATGGTATCTGTTCACCTCACATCTACAGTCTCCACAGGGTATCTGCATTTGTGTGCCCATTGGTGCAAATATGTGGGTCTGCATTCTGATGGTCACTTCTGTCATTGTGTCATTGATGAATGTTGACTGTGTCAGCCCCCATGGGTGTTGTTTGTCTGCACATGGCCAAAGGTATGTCTTATTTGCACTGCAGTATTTGCCTCCCCCAATCTATGTTGCAATGGGACACATGCACTACTTTGCCACTGATGTGTTTTATGTTCTGTGACCAGGAATCATCCATGCAGTTTGGCAGTTGCAGCTTTTTCTTTGTCAACACTTACATTTTGGTCACTGTGATGATGGGGGTTTGGACCCCATTGCCACAATGTTCAAAATGTGCTTCAGCTATGGACCCCACACTTACCTTTTGGTCACTGTGATGATGGGGGTTTGGACCCCATTGCCACAATGTTCAAAATGTGCTTCAGCTATGGACCCCACACTTACCTTTTGGTCACTGTGATGATGGGGGTTTGGACCCCATTGCCACAATGTTCAAAATGTGCTTCAGCTATGGACCCCACACTTACCTTTTGGTCACTGTGATGATGGGGGTTTGGACCCCATTGCCACAATGGTCATGGCCTGCTTGCATTGTGGGGGCCACACACATATATGTGTGGCACATGTGATAGGGGGTCACATTGTATGTTCAAAGTCATGTTCAGTGTTGTAGGCATTTGACACAGTCTACACACGCTTGTCATGGTGTTGGGGGGATGTCTTTTTCTTGCATTCCCTAGGTTGTGGTGTGCTGGTTGTGTCATGCATTGTCCATCCTATGAGTGGGGGTGGTGTTGGTGGTAGGCATCCAGCCCCCATGGGTAGAGGTGGTAGTAGTGACAGGCATCCAGCCCCCCCTGGGTAAGGGTGGTAGTAGTGGTAGGCATCCAGCCCCCCTGGGTAAGGGTGGTAGTAGTGGTGGGCATCTGGCACCCCCATGGCTAAGGGTGGTAGTAGTGGTAGGCATCCAGCCCCCTGGCTTAGGGTGATAGTAGTGGTAGGCATCCAGCCCCCTGGGTAAGGGTGGTAGTGGTGGTGGGCATCTGGCACCCCCTGGCTAAGGGTGGTAGTAGTGGTAGGCATCCAGCCCCCTGGGTAAGGGTGGTAGTAGTGGTGGGCATCTGGCACCCCCATGGCTAAGGGTGGTAGTAGTGGTAGGCATCCAGCCCCCTGGGTAAGGGTGGTAGTTGTGGTAGGCATCCAGCCCCCTGGGTAAGGGTGGTAGTAGTGGTGGGCATCTGGCACCCCCTGGCTAAGGGTGGTAGTAGTGGTAGGCATCCAGCCCCCTGGGTAAGGGTGGTAGTAGTGGTAGGCATCCAGCCCCCTGGCTTAGGGTGATAGTAGTGGTAGGCATCCAGCCCCCTGGGTAAGGGTGGTAGTGGTGGTGGGCATCTGGCACCCCCTGGCTAAGGGTGGTAGTAGTGGTAGGCATCCAGCCCCCTGGGTAAGGATGGTAGTGGTGGTGGGCATCTGGCACCCCCTGGCTAAGGGTGGTAGTAGTGGTAGGCATCCAGCCCCCTGGGTAAGTGTGGTAGTTGTGGTAGGCATCCAGCCCCCTGGGTAAGGGTGGTAGTAGTGGTAGGCATCCAGCCCCCTGGGTAAGGGTGGTAGTAGTGGTGGGCATCTGGCACCCCCATGGCTAAGTGTGGTAGTAGTGGTAGGCATCCAGCCCCCTGGCTTAGGGTGATAGTAGTGGTAGGCATCCAGCCCCCTGGGTAAGGGTGGTAGTGGTGGTGGGCATCTGGCACCCCCTGGCTAAGGGTGGTAGTAGTGGTAGGCATCCAGCCCCCCCTGGGTAAGGGTGGTAGTAGTGGTGGGCATCTGGCACCCCCATGGCTAAGGGTGGTAGTAGGCGTTGGCATCCAGCCCCCCCTGGGTAGGGGTGGTAGTGGTGGTGCGCATCCAGGCCCCTGTGTGCATATGTGGCATTGGTGATGGGCATCCCGCCCCTATGGTGCTGCTGTTGCTGGTGTAAGTAAATTCTGCATCCCTCTGTGTGTGTGTGATGTGTCGTGTACGTGTTGTATGTTTTTGTGGTTGGTGTCTGACTTACCTTCTGCGCCGTACGCGTCCGTGCCTGTTCTGGTAGTAAATGTAGAATATTGGTAGGATCGGGACGAAGGGATTCATGGTTGGTTCGTGTCGTTCGTCTTTCTCGTTGCTTCGCGTCGTCCTCGTCGCTGGCGTGTTCGCCTCGTAGCCGTGGATCGTGTTGTGGCACGAATCGGAGCTTATGTGCGCCTCTCCCGGAAGCTTTGACGTGCCGGACGTAGCGACGGGTTCGGCGCATACGGAAAGCGCATCGTACTTGTTCGGCCGGACGGGGCTGCATTTTCCCTTTTGTGCGACTCGATTCTGCGTTTCCGGATTCGCCTCGGTCGGAGAACAGGACCTGGATTGGGTGAGTACGACTCGGCCGGATTCTATGCTGTTGTGCGCATCGTACTTACTCGTTCGGAATGATGTACGGATCGGTCGGGAAACAGGCATTCGCATGGCTTTTTTCCCTACCGAATGGTATTGGGTGCGCCTCCGACCGAGATCGGAATCGGCCCCCATGTATTTCTAAACAAATAATTATTGAATGCAAACATCGTAAAGTGGGATTTTAAATAATTCTTTAACATTTTAATTTAATTTAATATATATAAAATAATTCAATATTTAATTAAAAAAGCATTAATATTGTAAAGTTACTACTAATACATTTTCACATGTAAGCAGAGTTCTCCACCACTGGTGCAGAGATCTCACTTTGTTAAGTTAGAGGGAAAATGGAAAATGTTTACTAAACATTACAAATAGTAAAAATATTTTTATGTTAAATATTCATTTAAACTAATTTTATATATTTTTTGTTTTATTTATTAATTATAAATTAACACAAAAATACCATAGCACTACTAGCTTAATTTTGAATTATATGTTTAATTAATTTTAATCTATTAAATTAATTTTAAAAAGTTTGCAGATTTCTTTTAAAGAAATCCCACCTACAGGAACTTCATCAGATTTGCTTATTATGTATTGCAAATTGCAGATTATTATTAATATAATTAATTAAAATATTGTCATTATTTTTTAAACATGTGACATGTTTCTTTAAATAAAAAAGTTTATCAAAATATTTTACCATTAAATAATAATAATTTTTCATTCATGTATAATATTTTACCATTACATTAATTGTTTATGTATACTAACATTATTTCCTATTGGGTTCTATTTTAAGTCCGTGCCTTCATATTATGGGCAGATGGGACTTGTTTTATTTGAAGAACAAGGTTTAGTAAAGTAGGTTATAGAAAATGAATTTGCGGAGCAAGACTTAATAAAGTACTGTGTTTGACTCAAAACTGTACTTTAATTGTTCACATGTTCTTCTTTCAGGTATCGGGGACATTGGGTTAGATGACTATGATGAACCATGTACAAGTGGAGGACGGCAGGCAAACCAAAGGCAGAATCCATTCCTTTTCCAAGCAATGATCTCAGTGGGCAGTGATTCTCAAAAAGAAGAGGAGGAGCATGAGCTGAGTGACTAGGAGCAGGACCTGGATGAGGAGGACATGTTTCCACACACAGAACATCTTCAAGAAGGTTACTTCACAACTGAGCAGCAGTGCTCCTCTTAAAACACTTCTGAAAATTTCCAGTCCCCAACCATTAGCTAAGCAGCCATGGATGATTGTTCCAACACAACACTCACCTCCACATAGCCCTTAAATAACAAGTTCCTGTGTATAATTACCTTCACACTTGTGCCGTGAAGGTGCATCTCTGGTCTTCTATCAATCATCTGAGGTTATAATCACTATTGTTCTCTGTGCCCTCTTGTAGATAATGGCACTTGGGGGTTTCAAAGTTTTTTAATTACAGTGGGATTTCTGCACAGGAGGTATCCTTCATTCCTTAATTTCTACTTACAATCTCCCTGTTGCCATCCTCCTCCATGCTGGTAAACCCACTGGTTAAGATGGCCATGCATAAGGATGGTGTTAGCATCGACTAATGCTGCTTATTGGGAGGATCCGTTTTTTCAACAGCATACTAATGTGCAAGAGGTTATTTATACAATGGGGGCTACTGCTTGTGAAACAGCTCACCTCTTAAAGCACTCTCCCAGATGATTGACAGGCAGACCCATGCATTGGATAACGTTGCAAAATGTTACCAAGACATAGCAAAGATGCAACAAGAATATCTTAGAACGTTTAGGGACGGAGTGTAAGACAACATGCCTTGGCCATGAAGATGATAGCAGCAATAAGCAAAAAAATGCCAATGTCAGTCTTCACTGCCAATGCATGAAAGAGATTCTACAGAGGTACCTCAGAGTAGAAGGGATTTAACACCTGCCAACCTTACAAATCTGCAACAACAACCTGCACCACCTCCATTTCCTAAACCTTCAACACCACCAACTCAACCACCCATAGCACAAGCCCAGTCTCACTCATACTCACCACCAGCATTGCGTAAGCAGAGTAGTAGGAGAAAAACCCTAACCACTTTTTTCTGTAAAATAGCAACTCTATCCCTCACACATTCACTGTCACCATTTTTGTCTATTAAATACATATACACATGTTTTTATTACAAACTTGTATCTACCTTTCATCTTTCTGAATATTTGATGTTGCATTTACTAGATAGGAAAGTGTCATGATTGTTTGGCTGTTTATTTAGCTTCAATGTCTAATGCATTTAAACATTTCATTCTGATATTGAAAGCATATTCTAACTATCTAAGCATTAACTTTGCCTGAAATACAATGTATGAATCTGCAAAATTTTAAAACAGGAAGAAAGACATTAAGGTTTAAGTTATAAGTGCATTGTTATGAAGAATGAATCTTAAAGTAATTAGCCTTCCAATAATCTTTTGGGATCTAAAAACTGTCATTGGGAACGGACAAAATCAAATAAAATTGAGTTTTAAAGCAGATGGGAAATGCTAACTTGGAGATGCAACGGATAAATGATAAAAAATATATCAGGAAACATCATGCGGCTCCATCTATCTACAAAGGGGAAAAAACCAAAGCTCAGAGTCCAAAATTTTTCAAACAATGAGTTAATTGTCCAAAATGATGATAAAGTCATTCCTCCAAGCCAGACGGAGTGTCTGAATCAAGTTCCTGGCTTGGGGCAAAAAGTCCATGGCCATCCTTTTTCTCTGTCTTCACCACAAAGGTGTTGAAGTCCTCAACTGACGCCGACTTCAAATGACTGGTCATGATAGGACCAGACACCCCACTTGAAGATTTTAACATGGGGGTAGCAGGGGACTAACTGGGAGATGAGACAACAGAAAGTGGGTTGGGTTGGGCAGGCAAATGAGATGTAAAACCTGATATCAAGGAGGTCATGAGGCAACCATTTTTCGGAGCTGTTGAGTGATTGGCTGTCAAAGTATCTGGACCTCTCCAACTAAGACCTGGATATCCCTAGGGATAACTCCATGAATCTCTTGGATTGGTTCTGGGCTTCCTTGAGAGCAGCCAAGACACCATTATGGTGGAAGTGAGTCGGCTGTTTGTCCGGACCAAAACACTACTGCTTATGGTGGCTTCCCCCTCCTCACAGGTGGTGGAAAGTCTTCTTGCCCGCCTTAAGGTTCTTTTTCCAGGTCCACTGAAAAGGAATGTGAAAATACTGTAGAAACTGACAGTTCACATGTTGTTTGATGCTTATCAAAAAACTTTCATACGTATTGCTATCCAAAGTTAATAATATACTATTTGGAGTAAACTTCCAAATTTAAAAAAAGATTTGTTGAAAATAATAATTGTAATGAAGCATTCAAAGAAGGAGAAAGGGTTGTGCTAAGACTTCTTAACTGCCTAATCCAGCACTTAAAGACAAAAAATAATATGTTTTGCAACATGTTCCACACTTTTCCTTTCAAAGATTAGTGTAAATTTGTAAAAGCCAAAAAAAACTTCTAGAGGATACGTTTTGACTGTGCACCTGTAAGTAGCTTGGAGAATCTTCAGAGTGGCACCCAGAGTGTGAAAGCTGTGGCGGGTATGGGGAGGTTCGAGTGGTCCAGCGGTCTGGAGTTGTTTCTGACATCTCTGTCTGCCTACCATGCTGCAGCCTGCTGGCTTGTCCTCTACACTCGGGGACTGAGGGTGATGGAGCCAGACGGGTAGGGGTCTGGTGCCTGAGGCCTTCCAGAGGTCTCTGTCCATCTGCAGACTTTTCTGTTTTGGTTCTGTAGTCATTAAGAGTGATGTTGTGGACTACAGAAGGAATGAGTATGAATGTAGTGAGGAAGGACTGGTTCCATAAAAGGCCTGAAGGCCATTTTGTGATGAGGTAAATCTTCAATCCAGCATTATTAACTTTGGCATCGTACTCGACTCATCACTCACCATGAACCGGCAGGTCAACGCCGTCACCTCCAGCTGCTTCAACACCCTCTGCTTCCTTCGCAAGACCTTGAAATGGATCCCCCTTGAGTCAAGGAAGACAGTTACCCACGCACTCATCACCAGCAGACTGGACTATGGAAACGCACTCTGTGCCGGCATCAACAAGTCCCTACTCCGCAAACTCCAGATAATACAGAACACCGCTGCCAGACTCGTCCTCGGCATCCCCTGGCACGAACACATTGGCCAACACCTACGAAGACTCCACTGGCTCCTCGTGGAGAAAAGAGTCACCTTCAAAATCCTCACTCACGCCTACAAATGCCTACACAACAACGGACCCAAATACCGCAATGACAGAATCAACTTCCACGTACCCAAAAGAAACCTCCGATCTTCCAACCACGCACTGGTAGAAATCCCGCACATCCACAGAGCCAGAGCAGGCGGAAGATCCTTCTCTCACATTGCAGCCAAGACCTGAAACGAGCTACCGGCAGACATCAGACGCGCCCCCTCCGTGAACACCTTCAGGAAGACTCTCAAGACCTGGCTCTTCGGCTAGACAGATCTGCGGACCCCCCCCCTCAGCGCCTTGAGACCCTCACGGGTGAGTAGCGCGCTTACAATTCCCCTGATTGATCTGATTATATTAATAACTACATTTTCCATCATCCAAACATTTTATATTTTTCTCCACAAGTCCTGTTGAATCGTTTTGGAAAATGGCCCTCTCTGAAGGGTCACCCTAAACTTTTTGCCTACCTCCTTCTCTTTTTGCCTTCCTCCTCCTCTTTTTTGTTTTTGTTGGCTTTAGGACTCTGAGCACTTTACCACTGCTAACCAGATCTAAAGTTAATGTGCTTTTTCCCCTAAACATGGTTTGATTGAGTTACCCAAAATTGGCATATTTAATTTACCTATAAGTCCCTAGTAGAGTGCATTACCTGTGCCAAGGACCTGTAAATTAAATGCTACTAGTGGGACTGCAGCACTGATTGTGCCCCCCACTCAAGTAGCCATTGTAAACATGCCTCAGGCCTGCCACTGCAGAGCCTGAGTGTGCAGTTTACACTGCCATGTCGACTTAGCATTTAAAACCCTTTGCCATGCATTAAACCCCCCTTTGATTATGTATGTCACTCCTAAAATAGGCTCTGGGGAGCCCATAGGGCAGAGTGCTGTGTAATCAAAAGGTAGGATATGTACTTTTAGGTTTTGCATGCCTGGTAGTGAAAAACACCCAAATTTGTTTTTCACTACTGTGAAGCCTACCTCTCTCATAGGACAACATTGAGAATTCCATAATACACTTAGTAAGCTGTAATTTCTAATTGAGAGGGAGTATATCTATCATGTTTTATATCTACATATTTTTAATGATAAATCCTCTGTAATGGTAAAGTCGAATTTATCATTACAACTTTGAAAATGCCTCTTTTGGAAGGTTTTACCATAACCAGAGTACAGCTTTTATTATACCACCATCATCTTTAGAATAACCAAGTGAGTTAATCTTCTTGGCCAATGTATTTATTCACAATTCCTTCATTAATATATAGAAACACATTATGAACTTTAAAAATATCATGAAAGGGCCACTTTTGAACTTTTTCCAAATAAACAAATATACAAATATACCCCACAGAGCTGTCCAAAACTGTTCAGTGTAATAATCATCCATACATAAAAAAAAGCTGCAAGCTATACATCAAAAAAACTGGACATCAACGAAATGGTGATTACATTTTGAATAGGCAATTTCAAAATAACCCTTATTAGACCTTTTAGAACCAGTCAAATTATCTTTTCAAAAGCCGAGGTTACAATCACTATTGTTCTCTGTGCCCTCTTGTAGATAATGGCACTTGGGGGTTTCAAAGTTTTTTAATTAAAGTGGGATTTCTGTTCAAAATATTTTCCCACAAAACAGACAGATAATCTTGTAGGACACTCCCCAAAGGTTTTCATCAAAGCATTTTGAACCTCTACTTATTTAGGGTTCTCATCAGGACCCTGACTGGTCATGATCTGAGGAGGAAGGAGGAGCTAGGTATTAGCTGATGACCACCTAGCTCCTATTTGTTCAACTAGGTATTTCCACTGTATGACATGAGTTTGTACCTAGTGTCTTCTGAGGCAGAACACTTATATAGACTTTTCTTTGGTTCATCTTTTCAGACTGCCATGCGGATTTCAATTGGCCTTCATTCTAGTAGGGAAGAAAGGAATCATTGGAACTTGCTTGAAAATTGCATGAATTAATAGTATCATTGAGGCAGAGTGCTTGGCTGTTTAACTGCATTGCTGTGTATTGCATCTTGTAAGACGCGTTTGTGTTTGCGAGTGAATGTTCAGAAAAAGGGGCCAGTTGAAAGTTCGTATTGCAACTTTTCATCTTTGTTCACAGTAGGGGTGGGCGTAGTTCGCGAAGTAGCGCTACGCGAAGCTACACGAAGTGCACTTCGCACTACGCGAGCTACGCATGGCACTACGCGAACTGCGTGAGTGCGCTGTTAGCGATGATTGCACAGTGCCGGATGCTTGTCCGCACTGTGCAATCATTGAAACGGCATCTTGCACAGTGCGAGCTGTCTTTTACTGCCGCTCGAGTAGATTTTTACTCAAGCGGCAGCTTTCTCAACGCGGACAGGTAGTTTCTCATCGCGAGCGGTCGCGAGTAAACGCGACCACCTCGCAATGAGAAACCTGACCTCCCGCGTTGAGAATCTCGCCGGGAGGTTTATTTTCCACGCTCGCGATCGGCAACTTGATGTTGCTGATCGCGAGCAGAGAAAAAGTCTCGCCCGGGATGTCATTTTGCTTGCTCGCGGTCGCCAACTTGACGTTGAGGACCGCGAGCAAGCAAATGACCGCTGCACTACGCTACGCTACGCATGTTTGCACTGTGCTACGTGCAATTCGCGTAGTGCGAAGTAGCGCAAACTTCGCAAACTACGCGAGCGTAGCGTAGTTTTCCGCCCAGGCCTAGTTCACAGGCGCTGCCTGTAAAGCGCATGGCTCAGCTGTTGTAGGGAAAGACCTTGAATTTGGGCACGTATGTCTGTGTAAGACACGCTGGAACTGAATTGCAACATGGTTGCATCCATTACATGTTTGTTTCTGACTGAAGTATTAAGCTTCCGAGAGGCGCATGTTATTGAAGTTAGAATACTAATGACCAGTGTAACCGTGTGCTCCCTTGTTGACTTAATGGCTGTGTGCAATGTCATCTCTTCATCTAAACAATGTCTGTTGTGCTTTTTCTTCATATTAAAATTAAAGTGAACTGCCTGAGGGCAAATTTAGTTAAACAGTCTCAACAATATTTAAAAAATTAATCTTTAAAAGTCATATCTCAGCTTCTACTTATAGGATTTTTGTTGTTTTGGTCTCGTTCTATTTATAAAATGGAGTTCTATTTTTCTAACCTGGTGTGTAGTCCTTTAGTGGTGTTTCCCTCTCTTACTGTTTGAAGTGTTGCACAAATACGTTGCCTCTTAGGTTAAGCTTTACTGCTTCTGTGCCAAGCAGTGCTTAATTTGAGCCAGTGGTTTCCGGTGTTCGGCCCTGGCACTTAATTGTCAACACCGGCGCTTGTGACAGTCTGCACAAGGTGACGCAGTCTAACTACTTTAGAGAAGATCACAACAACAGTTAATTATTAATTCAATACCTACTAAAAATAACTATTACCTGCCTCCGAAGCCATTCTTATAGCTATAGGGACTGGAATAATGTGAATTGTCACACTTCTAGGAGCGTGATGATTTGTAGTTCTGATGTTACTATCATTGGCAGAGCTCGCAGGGGCAATGTGTGGTGCAAGCTGTTGTTGCCTCCTGGCAAGAGCCCTGGCACTTATTTGTTTACAAATTAGGCACTGGTGCCAAGCTACCAGAGGGTGAGCACAGGATAATTTAGGTTGTGCTGTGACTTACCCTTTGTAGGATTGTGTTTCCTACTTGGACAGGAACCACAGGTTCCATACCTCTGCCAAACAAAAACCCAGTCTAACAAATGGCAAATGACAGTGCTCAGGAATGATTAATAAGCCAATCCCTGCTAAAATGTACTAATAGAATTTCTAAGGGCAACCCTGTCTCCATCCTCCAACACTAAAGCAAATGAGGCTCTTCCTTTCAGCTCTAAGAACGCAGGTAACACACTTCCACTGTCTGTGGAAGCTGTATTCTATTCTCCAGCTTATGGCATGTCTACCAGGGGCTATCCAAAACGGATCATAATGGCCTCAGCAATCAGGCTTCCACCACAACTCGAACTCTGACTAACATCCATACATTACATAAACACACTCAAATCAAACACAGGATGGCAGCACAAGGGTCTGGGGGGTCACATGTTACAATTCATTTGTAACATACATTTACATGAGTATGGCCAGTAAGCCACACTCCTCCTGAACCAGGGAAAAGGTCTGTTCATTGTTATAAAACCACAAACAAAAACAATATCCTGGCGCTACTATCTCATGTCAACAACCCAGGATACCATTAGCAGTCCTAAGTCAAGGAAGAGGGCATGCTGGGTGTACCAGGTCGCAGAACAGGTTCTGAACCTTGGAATTACCAAGGGCAGGCATAAGCCTCTGCGCACATGGCAAAGTTGTGTGTCATCTGGGCCAACAAAATGTCAGACTACCAGTTTCAGATGCAGTCAGGTCATTCAAGGCAGAAATACCAGTTCCCATGCAGGGGATGTTCCTTTCCCCGCATTAGCCGGGATATCCTTGGGAGAGATTGGTTTGCTCCCATGGGTCATGCTGCGTAGGCAGTGTGTGAATTTATTCACATCTGACATAAAAATGGGACCTCTCTTCCTCCATCTGTCATTTGGATTCCCTAAACGAGGCATATTGAGAAGAGGCAAATGTCTTAGGCTGTGCGCTGTAGGAGGAAATCGATATGTACTGTGATGAGAGGACAAAGACAAGAATTTGGTAAACAACTGAAATACAGTAAATAGATGACCTAGACGTGGTACTGTCATACATGTCAACAGATCCTATCCAGGCAGAAGACTCATGATTTTTTAAGTCAAAATTGCCTCTGATTTGAAATTTGTCAATAGGGAAAATGCTGTCACCTGGTTAGTTTTTTTTAATTTCCCACTGTACAGTTTAAAATGTTGACATGTATGTTTGTACAGATTTCTGACTTCATTGGAAAAGGGAGATTTAGTCATCAGTGCAATTATTATAAAGAATAAGTGTCAGACCTGTCAGCCACCAAACCATTTGCCCGTTTCCCTCCATTTTTGCTGAAATTCATTTTTGTTGGCCTCAGGACTCCGTAGACTTTACCACTGCTAACCAGTGCTAGAGTGTTTGTGCTCAGTCCCCTAAACATGATAAAATTGGTTTACACTTGATCAGCATATTTAATTTACTTATCAGTCCCTTGTGGAGTGGTATAGCATATAACCAGGGCGTATAAATCAAATGCTACTAGTAGGCCGGCTGCACATATTGTGTCACCCACTTAAGCAGCCCCTTAAAGCATGCCCCAGTATGCCCTTACAGCCTGAATGCAGTTTAAACTGTCAGTTCGACTTGGCAATATAACCCCTTAGTTAAGCCGTAAACTCCCCTTTTATTGCTTATACGTCACCTCTAAGTTAGACCCTAGGTTGGACATGTACTTTTAGGTTTTACATGTCCTGATAGTGAAAACGTCCTAAATTCATTTTTCATTAATTTGAAGCCTATCTGTCCCACAAGACAACATTGGGTTGCTTTATTACATTTAATAAGTGTTAACGTTTGTTTGAGGACAGATAGGCATTTCATCTTCAGTATCTATGAAATTGTAATTAGAAATCCTGTTTAAAGGTAAAGCGGATTTTAAATTACAGTTTTGAAAATGCCACTTTTAGAAAGTTGCCATTTTCCTGCCCTTAGCCTTTTGGTGTTTTCTTAGGTCACATGACTGAGTGTAACTGGCAGTTAGACTTTGTGATTTACTCCCATACAGTCACGCAATAAAAGGATTAGGTGTGCCCGATTAGTCCATCTGCTGACAGGATGGGGGCAGAGCTGGGCACAGCCACCCCACTTGTAACTGAATGGGCTGTGCCCTGCCTTCACACAAAGGGCTTGTCACCACGGCATTCTTCCTGCAGCCAACTGGAGCCAGGGAAGAGGATTCAGGAAATTCCAAGCACTTCAAATAGAAACTTCTAGAAACTTCTCCCAACTACAAATGAGATACCAGGTATAAAAATAGGGCCCTCAGACCCACTTTTCAGTTCACTTTCTGGACCTGCGGTAGGACTCTCAGAGGATGGTTTGCTGTTGTGACCTTCTAAGTATTCCACAAGACTGCTTTACTGCATCTGAAAGGACTGCTTTGCTGCCCAGAGCCTGCCTTGAACTCTCAGAGGCCTGCTCTGCTGCTTGTGCCCTGCTTCTTCACCTGAACACAGGACTACCAGAGTGACTCCAAGGACTAGTTTATTGGCCTCCTGTTCATAGCCACAGGGACACAGCAGGCTCCCACCATCTTGAACCAGCACCTAGACCCAGCGAGAGTGAGTTCCTGACCCCCAAGTGGCATCCCTCAGGCCCTGGACCCTTGGTATGGTCTCAGTTGAGCTCTCCTGAAGTTTTTAAGCTCCTCATGAACAGGCCTGTTTATGCCAAGATCTTGCCACCAGTGCCACCCGACAACGCGAAGTTCCAGTGAACCAGCTATTCGTGCTACAGCATTGACTGCTTGTGGTGATCGCCAACGTGAAGGTCCAGCCTTGACCATCTATCGATATGCTACAAAGACGTCTGCTCGGCCTGCACTTCGCTCTACTTAAACGGCCATCTGCATGAGTCTCTATGCTCCACGTGGTCTCTTCCACCTCGAACAGAACTCTTTGCACTGGACTGTGAATGTAGTTCATTCAATCGGACTAACCTGTTTCTTATATCCGGCCAGCTCTCCATTGCGGTCGGCCTGAACTTGTGACTTTCACCCGGTCTCGCATGACCAGATAACCACAAGTGGTGCTTTGTGCTTTTTGTCGCTATTCTCACTTGAATCTTTAAAAATTAATAACTCTGGTTCTATTGATTAGATTTTTGTCGTTTTGGTGTCAAATACATTTTTAAACCTCACTTAATTTTTCTGAATTGGTGTGGGATTTTTCTTGTGTTGTGTTTTTACTTTATTACAGTTTACGCACTGCCTCTAAGTTAAGCCTGACTGCTTTTGGGCCAAGCTACCCAGGGCTCAACACAGGTTAATTTAGTGACTTTTTGTGGTTCCTCCTGCCAGGGGTTGTAGCTGTTGCTTGATCAGGGCTCACACTCCAGTCCACCAGCAACCCAATTTGTCATATTGATGTTCAGGAATTGTGTTTGTACAGTGCCATCCAGTGTTTTGTGTTACACAAAAATCCCATATAAATAATTTGACATCAGAGTCAACCTCTTTTTTTTTAAATTCTCCTTAGTTTGTTTATTGGCTGTTTTCTCCTTTTTCTAAATGTTAGTGCCCTACCTTTCATTTTTGTCACCATGGAGATGGAGCTGTCCAACTTTGACACCCTCAGGAGGGCTGAGCTGGTAAAGCTTTGCAAGCAGAAGGAAGGGGCTAAAGTCAGACAAGAAGGCTATAAAACTGGATCTCTAGGTAGCCCTCAGAGCCTTTGATGATGATGATGATGGGGAGGGAGGAGCACACTTGGAGGATGAAGAGGAGATTGAGGGCCCAGTCCTTTGTCCTGAGCTGCAAGAAGAGCCCAACTCAACTCCAGTGGATGGCTGAGATACCCAGGATGCCCAGGATGGGACAGGGAGCAGTGTGTCTGCTAGGTGTCTGTCAAGAGAAAAGATGGAGGACTGCAACTGGCCAAATTAAAGATGGAGTCTGAGGAGAGAATGGCAAGAGAGAGACTAGAGGAGAACAAATTGGCCCATGAGTTCAGTCTCAGACAGCTGGACATAAGGGCCAAACAAGAAGAGTCCAGCAATAATGGAGGCAGCGTACCACTGGAGAGGTGAGGTTCTGCGTACCACAAGAACTGGTGCTCAACTATGTTGTTGGAGATGATATTGATAAGTGGTTTTCTGCTTATGAGGTAGCTCTGATGGGACACAAGGTTCCAGGCGAGTCCTGGGGAGGTAACTTGTGGAAGTCAATGCCTACCGTGGGGAGGGACACACTTCTTACACTTGAGGTAGAAGACCAGACAAAGTGTACCTCCATCAAAACAATACTTGTCTCTAAATTTGGGCTGTACCTGAGAAATGGTGTCTGAGGTTCGGGGATAGCCACAAACTCCCAAATCGGTCCTGAGTGGATTTCTTAGACTACTCCAGAAAGGCACCGAAAGACTGAGTGAGGGACAGAAAAGTCCATGATTCTGTGGGCTGTACAACTTGATTCTGAGGGGGAACATGCTCAATACTTGTTTTACAGAGTTGCACCAACTCCTGGTAGATAGAAAGCTTACTGACCCCAGGAAACTTGCTTAAGAGGCAGACCTCTGGATTAGCACCAGACTGTCCAAGAAGGCTTCTGGGGGAAACTCCCAAAAGGGTGGTTAGGGTTCTCACCAGAAGAATGAGGGGGGAAGTAAAAGCAAGAAGGAGTTCTCACAAGGCCCCCAAAATAGTTTTCAGTGGAAAGGGTCTCATTCCCAATCTGGCCACCATAAGAAAGGCTTAATTGACAAGAAAACTGGTACATTTGTCCGTAAGTGTAATCAGTATGGGCACACCACGAGTGATCCAAAGTGTCCAAAGAGGGAACAGCCCACCAGTGGTGGGCAGACCCCGGGGATAGCCAGTGTAGCGCTTGGGTAGATTATGGCACCAGTTAGTGTGAGAGAAATAGCTGGGGTACCCTAGTGTGCCTGGGTGACAAGGAGATGGTGCCCAAAGCCCACATGCCTTGAAATACTTCCAAGTATAGGCAGTGGGTCGCCATCAATGGTAGGAGGGTGGAGGCTCTGAGGCACACAGGAGCCAGTCTGACTACTATCAGGTGGCATTTGGTGTCCTCAGAGCAGGTGATACCTGCTCTGCAGATATCATGGGAAACATCAATTACAACACAGTCATTACAATGCACTACCTTTACAATGCAACTGTTACAACGCAACTGCCTTTACATCGCATGGCATTACAATGCATGTCACTACAATGCATGTCACTACAACGCATGCCACTACAACGCATACCATTACAACGCATGCTATTACAACGCATTATAAGGTAAGTAATGGAGATTTTTAGTTTTAGGGTGGGTATAGGTTTTGGGGGTACATGGGAATAGTAATTTTACCCCTACACTATCCAACACTTTCCCTACTGTTGCACTCACTGGAGTGGGAATAGTAATTTTTACCCCTACACTATCCAACACTTACCCTACTGTTGCACTCACTGGAGTGGGAATAGTAATTTTTACCCCTACACTATCCAACACTTACCCCACTGTTGCTCTGAAAGTATTATGCGTTGTAATGGTATGCATTGTAATGGTATGCGTTGTAATGGAATGCGTTGTAATGGTAGTTTTAAAAAATGCGTTGTAATGGCATGCGTTGTAAAATCATGCGATGTAATGATAGCTACGATGTAAAAACCGCGTTGTAAAAGCATGCGTTATAATTGTTTGCGTTGTAACGTCATATATTCGATATCACCAGCCAGAGCACAAGTCCAGCTCTCCCGTGCTGCTGCATTGCTCTCTCCTTCTTTTGCTTCATTTTACTGCTTTCTCCTTCCTTCCCCCTGTTTTTCTAAGTGCTTCCTCCTGCTTTCTGCCTCGTTTTTACTGCTTTCTCCCTCCTTTCCCCCCTGTTTTTCTAAGTGCTTCCCCCTGCTTTCTACCTCGTTTTTACTGATTTCTTGCTCCTTTCCCCCGGTTTTCTTAGTGCTTTCTCCTGCTCCTCCCTTGTTTTTTCAATGCATTTTCCTTGTTCTTCCCATTTGCCACTCCCGCCTGCCGCCCGTTTTCCTTCTTCCTGCCTAGCCCCGCCCACCACCTCCCAGCACCCCCTCCTTCCTACCAGGACGTACTCAATGGAGGCCACAGAACGGCTGCGCCACTGGCACGCAAAGGCATGATAAAGGCAATCGCATCTGTACCTGTCTGTGCCTGGACTGCACCCAGCACCACGATACCTGGCCCTTCCACCCCATGATGATACACCGCTGCTGACCTCCTAGCCCTGGACCCATGATGCACCAACAACCACTGCTGCCGCACATCTCCGCGCATCACCAGAGGACTGTTCTCCTCCTGACACTGCTGCCTCACCTTCAGCACCAAAGCAGTCACGACACCAGCAACACCACAAACACGACCGCACCCGCTACATCAACCGAGACCACCATGTCACAACTCCAGTGCATCCTACTCAATGTATGTTCACTCAGGAAACATGCCACGGAGGTCTGGGACACAATCTTCTCCCTCACCCGGAAGTATCTTCCTCACAGAAACCTGGCTAAACCCTACCTTTGCACCAGACATTACCACTGCCATTCCTGTAGGTTACAAGATAACTCACCTGGACCGAACCAACAAGCACGGAAGCGGTATAGCCATCATCTACAGGGACACCATCCACTGTACGGAATCCCACGACGGCCTGACACCAGCAACGGAACACCTCAATTTCCAACTCTACACAGACAGAAAAAGCAACATCAGAGGTACCTTTTCCTACAGAATACCAGGAAAATGCCCTAACTTCTGCAACACCATCCCAGAACTTATTGTCCTGCTTGCAATTGGCTCAGAGCATCACATCACCCTATGGAACCTTAACTTCTACCTCAATGACCCCAGTGACGCCAGCTCCACGGCCTCTTGGAAAGCATGAGCAACACCGACCTCATGCAGCTCCTCACCGACCCTACCCGCATTGCAGGACACACACTCAACCCCATCTTCACCTCCAGCGACAGAGTCAGGTACATCCATACCACACCATTCACCTGGTCTGACCACCACAGTGTACACTTCACTATCTCAGGAACCACCCACCCTGACACCATGCCCCACCGATCCACTCAAAGAGACTGGAAAAAGGTATCAAAAGACTAATAGGACGACATTCTCCGCTCCCAACTCACAGACTCTACACACGACCCTGAACAAGCAGCTAAGAGCTTCTGTCAGTGGATCTCAGACTGTGCTAGCTTCATTGCCCCCACCAAGACAGCCAGGACCAATGAACAAAGCAAAAGAACAAGCTGGTTCACCGAGGAACTGCACTCCACCAAATGCAGCTGCCGACAACTTGAAAGGAAGTGGCGCATCAGCAAAAAGACAGAAGACCACACCACCTTCAGCTCTGCTCTAAACCAGTACCACCACTTCCTGAAAGAAACCAAGAAGAATGCCCTAGCAGACCGTATCAAAGCCGGAGTAAACCACAGCAAAGAACTCTTCCCCATTGTGAAGGAATTCACAAATACCGCAGTGACTGAGGATAAAATCACTCCCTCCCATGAACTGTGTGAAAAGCTTGCAGACTTCTTCCATGACACGATCATGTCCATCTATGAAAACTTTGAACACCAACCCTCTGCTGCAGAAAGCATCAACCAGCTCACACCCACAACACACAAACACAAACCCCGAACACCTTATCGCCCACTGGAAACTACTCTTGGCACAGGACATTATCTCCATCATGAACTCTGTGCCCTCGGGAGCACTCACGGACCCATGCTGCTACCACATCTTCAATCTCAGAAGCAAGACAATCGGTGAAGAGCTCAGGAAGGACCTGAACACCGCCATCACCACAGACTCCTTCCCTGAGGACTAGAAACACGCTGAAGTGAGACCCCTCCTGAAAAACCATCCGTCTACCCAGCCGAAATGATGAACTACCGGCCTATCTCTCTGCTCCCCTATTCAGCAAAAGTTCTTGAGAAAGCAATCAACCAGCAACTCACCCAACATCTAGGAAACCACAACCTCTTGGACCCCTTCCAAACTGGATTTCGAGCTAACCACAACACCGAGACGGCCCTGATCACAGCCACAGATGACATCAGCGCCCTTCTGGACTGCATGGAAACAGCAGCCCTCATCCTCCTGGACCTGTCCACCACGTTCAACACCATCTCCCACCACATCCTGATCAACAGGCTCCACCACATCCAATTCAAGGAAATGCCCTCAAATCGATCGTATCTCACCGGCAAAAACCAAAGGATCTGCCTCGCACCGTTTACCTCCAAGCCCAAGAAGATCATTTGCTGAGTCCCCCAAGGATCTTCCCTGAGCCCGACCATCTTCAATACCTACATGACCCCGCTGGCCACTCTTAAACACCTACATGACCCCACTGGCCCCCACCGTCAGATCACACAGACTTAACATCATCTCCTATGCCAACGACACACAGCTCATACTCTCATTGTCCAAAGATCCCTCCACCACTAAATCTAACTTCCACAGATGCATGATGAACGTCGCAGACTGGAAGAAGGACCACTGTCTCAAACTCCACACCGAAAAAATGGAAGTTCTCATCTTTGGGAACAGCACCTTGACATGGACCGACACATGGTGACCCGCAGCGCTCGGCATCCCCCCGCCCCACGCACCACACCTTTAGCCTCAGCATCAACCTGGATAGCCAGCTATCCATGGAGAAGCAAGTCAACTCAGTCTCATCCGCCTTCTTCCACACCCTTTGTATGCACCGGAATATCTTCAGGTGGCTCCCAGCAGATACCAGAAGGGCCGTCACACAGGCTCTCATCACCAGCAGTCTGGACTACCGAAACACGCTCTACATAGGAATCACTGCACGCCTCCTGAAGAGACTCCAAGCAATACAGAACACAGTGTCAAGACTCATATTTGAACTCCCCAGAAGGACCCACATCACACTTCATCTCAAGAAACTACACTGGCTCCCAATTCAGAAGGGATGCCAGTTCAAGATGCTGACCCACACCTACATGGCCTTGCACAATGAAGGACCAGCATACATCAACAAATGCCTGACCCTCCACCAACTGACCAGAGAACTTTGATCAGCTTCCCTCTTCCTTGCATACACCCCACTGATCTATCGAGCCAACAGCGGAGGACGCTCCTTCTCACACCTGGCAGCCAAGGCTTGAAACAACCTCCCCCTGCACCTCAGGACCGCACCGTCGCTCCAGCTTCAGAAGAGAAATAAAGACCTGGATGTTTGAATGATCACACCTCCATGCAGCAGCAAAAAGCTCCAGCACATTGAGACCATCATGGGTGATTTGCTGCACTCTATAAATGTTTGATTGATTGATTGGTTTGATTGATTGATACCCAATACATTCCACCAGGTTGTAGTAGCAAACTACCACAAGAGCCACTATCCTGTGGCTCTGATTTCCTTTGAGTGAGAGGGGGGTCTCAAGTCTTCTGAAAGTTTCTGTGAGCCCTGTATGCCTATGGACTGTCTGTTAGGAAATGACTTGGAACTGAAGCACATTGACTGGAAGAAAGTGGTGCTCAGGGCACATCTGGAAATGTTGGGCTTGCCTAAGTGGGTCTGTTTGACTACCAGAGCCATGGCTGCCCATGAGGGGAGTCAAGGAGGTCTGGAGCCTGGAAAAATGACCCAGAGAGCTGCCTAGAGAGGGAAGGGCAAGGGGTGTGGTCAACCAGTTCCTGGATGTCCCATGGTACAGGTGGATAGGCACCAGAGGAGTCCACCCAGAGTCTACTGGGGAGGACATTGCCTCCCTTGGTGACCTGCCTGAAATAGCAAGTAGAAGGACGAACCACCAGGGGGCAGTTTTGTAAGCCACAGAAGGAGTGGCCAACCCGTGAGGACATGAAGCAACAGACTGAAGACCAGGCAGCTAGTGATACCTCTGAAGATCACCTCATCGATTGGGAAAATTACCTCCTGTATAGTGAACCTAAGGAACCTGTGCATGGGCAACACGTGTGTTGGTAGTAGTCCCCCAATGCTACAGGGCCTTCCTACTGGGGATGGCTCATAAAATGCCCCTGGAAGGACATCTGAGGCAAGCCAAGGCTTGTCTCCCACTTTCATTGGCTCTGCATGAGGATATCCTTAAATACATTCTGCAGGTCTTTTCTCACCTGCCAGGCCAGTGGGACAGCAGGGAAAAACATGAAAGCTCACGTGAATCCCTTACATGTCATTTGCACCCCCTCTGAAAGAGTGTGCATCAGCAGTGTTGGGCCCTTGTGTAGGAAGCTGGCTCTGTATAAACTATACCAAAATGAGGTATAGTGTGCACAGAGACCAGTGGAACCCCAAAGGTAGGCAGAGGTAAAAGTAGATAGCACCTTACTGTCTATTTGTGGTAGTGTGGGCGAGCAGTAAGGCTGTATCAGAGGGTAATGTTAAACATTTGTTGTACACACTCAATCAGCAAATGATGTCACACACTCAAAGACTGAACTCAGAACAATTTTGTTTGTATCAAAAATAGTATTAAGTTATTTTATTTCTAGAACCTAGCCAAGCCTGGCTCATGTAAGCGTAATAAATGCTTTGCAAAATATTATGCAGTGTTTACAAGTGAATGCAAGTTCAAAATGCAGTTGTTTGAAATACAGGTAAGTTAAGGTATTGAAATACTGTACAGATTACTTTTTAGATTACTTTTTAGATTACTTTTTCTACTCAGTGTGATATGCCTAGATTTCACACTGGGACATTTACTACAGAAAAGGTAAGTAAAAACAGTTTTCCACAATTGTACTTTTTCAGGTTTCCATACAAATCAACTCCACACTTTTCAGAGAAAAACAGTTAATAGGTTCCTATGGAGAGAAATTAAGTTAATGGTTACCAGGTAAGTACTCGGTCTTTGGTGTTGACTTTCTGGGGTAGGAACAAGGGTTCCCCCAGGGTCAAGGATGCACTCTTGTTACACCCTCAGCTGCACTAGGGCGGTCGGGTGCATGCTCAACCTGTTTGGAGACCTCTCCGTCTGTTTAAGGAGGCGTGGCAGCAATCTCCAAAGAAACCAACCTAAGATGTGGTTAGCTATGTGCTAGCTCCTAGGAACCAGATGTCCAGGTTCTGGAAGAAAGCTTCTGAGAACTTGGAGGCCAGCCAGGAAGTCATGAAGCAATGGCATGACCATACAGCTACCATGGTGGAATTTCAACAGGACAAAAAGTGTTGGTGATGGAGGGCCATTTTAAATTCAAAATGATGCCCTTTGGGCTGAAATATGCTCCTATGACCTTCCAGAGGCTGTTGAACCATATCCCGGCTGGGATAGAGACCTTCAGTGCTGCTTACCTGAATCACATAGCTGTCTTCAGCTGCAGCTGGGAGGACCACCTCTTTCACCTGCAAGAAGTGCGTCAGGTCCTGAAAAAGGCAGGCCTGACTATCAAGGCCAATATGTGTCAGATAGGGCTGGAGTCTCTGGTGTACTTGGGACACATTTTGGGTGGGGATAAGGTGCAGCCCCTCTAGGTCAAAGTAGAGATTTTTCTTGCCTGGGCGACCCCTAAAACTAAGAGAAAAGTGAGGGACATTCTGCGCCTCACTTGTTATTACAGGAGATTTGTCAAGAGATATGGCACCCTTGTTGCCCCCTTGGCTGTTCTGGACACAGTCCTGTCAGAAAGCCTTTGACTCCCTCAAACAGGCCATGTGTGAAGCCCCTGTGCTCAAGATCTCTGATATTTCCAAAGAATTAATTGTACAAGCAGATGTCTCAGAGCATGGCATGTCTTATCATACCTCAATGAAGAGGGCCTGGACAAATCTGTAGCTTTCATCTCTAGGAGGCTACTTCCCATGAAACAGAGGTGGAGTGCTATTGAAAGAGAAGCCTTTTTTGTGATCTGGGCACTAAAGAAGCAAAGACCATACTTGTTTTGGACTCGCTTCCAGGTTCAGACAGACCACAGGCCCCTCATGTTGCTCATGTAGATGAGGAGTAAGAATCCAAAATAATTGATGTGGTCCATCTCCCTACAGGGAATGGACTTCATGATGGAACACCATCCTTGGTCAGACCACTCCATTGCTGATGGTCTATCCAGGTTCTTCTGCCTTAGTGATGAGAACTCCCAGGAGGTTGGGTAGTTAGCCCCACTTTCAGCTAGGAAGGCACATGTTAGACCAGTCAACGTAAGGGTAGTCTTCCCCCCAATTTTCTGCCTGTTTCCTTCCATTTTTCAGAAATTTGTCTTTGTTGGCCTTAGTACTCTGTGCACTTTACCACTGCTAACCAGTTCTAAAGTGCTTGTGCGTGCTTCCCTAAATATCGTAAAATTGATTAACACCTGATTGGCATATTTAATGTACATATACGTCCCTTGTAGAGTGATTCAATGCCCAGGGCCTGTAAATATAGTGCTTATAGTGAGCTTGCAGCGCTTATAGTACCACCCACTTAAGTTGCCCCTTACAACATGTCCCAGGCCTGACCATTGCAGGCTGAATGTAGTTTTAAATTGCCAATTCCACTTGCCAATTAAACTCCTTTGCCAAGCCTCAAACTCTCCTTCAATTGCTCATAAGTCATCCCTAAGGTAGGACCTAGGTATCCAATAGTGTGGGGTGCATTGTGATTAAGGCTCCCGGTTTTCCGTTTAAACTGATTTTTGCATATAAATACAGACGGAAAAATATTTTTCTTTCGTCTGTATTTATAAATAGAAACGAAAAAATGCCAATAAATATGTTTACCTTTGCTGCTGTGTGCCAGGACGAGCCTGTCCCAGTGCAGGACGGGGAGAGGGCTTATTAAATTTCAGCTGAGCCCATAACAAAGGTCGACATTAAGGGGCCATCAGGCCTCCTTTTGGTTAAGTATCCTGGCTGGAAGCTATGGGGGGTGGGGGCCGGTGAGGAGGAAGACGCATCCCTAAAAGCAATCGAAGGAAAACAAATGCGCACAGCTTATCACTTCACAGGTACTTAAGAGAGGCCTGCATTTGACTTAGTTCAGTCACTGGAGCCAAGAGATATAAACACACTGTAGGAATGTTAGATGTGTTGATTTATCCCAGTATTTATACAAATAACAATTTAAATTCTGCTATTGGATTTATTTCTTTTATAGCGCTATAGCCCTACTCATCATAATGCAAGGTGTCAGAGAGCTTGACAATAAATCATATGTGTGTAAATCAATGTATATGATGTGTTGCATAAGACAGTGAGGGTTACATTAGGAGGACTGCAATTTATTAACTGCAAGTAACAAAAGGATCTTTGTTAAAAGCAGTAACTCATTTACCATCTACATAAATCTATCTAAACCTATAACAACCAAGCGCGCCTTGCCTATTGAAATAAATGTGGAAAAATACTAGCTGCATCTTCTGTTTTTGCTTGCGGCAAAATAAAATGTGGATAAATACAGATAAAATGAGCAAAAAATAAATATTGATAAATACAGACAGAAATGTTAAAAAAATAAATACCATAAAACCGGGAGCCCTAATTGTAATTAAAAGTTTGGACATGCATTTTTAGGTTTTACTTGTACTGGTAGTGAAAAACTCCTAAATTCGTTTTTTACTACTGTGCAGCTTACCTGTTGCTTACGATAACATTGGGTTGCCTTATTACATGTAATAAGTGTTTTCTTTTGATTGGGGGCAGATAAGTATTTCATGTTTGGTATCTATGAAATTATAATGAAAAATCTTCTATAATGATAAAGTTTGATTTTAAATTAAAATTTTGAAAATACCACTTTTAGAAAGTAGGCATTTTTCTGCCCTTAGATTTTTGGTGCCTGAGCCTCTCTTAGGTCACATGACTGGGTGTAACTGGCAGTTAGACTTTGTGAATTCCTCCCAGACAGTCATGCAATAGAGAGATTAGGCGTTCCTGAAAGGGCAATCTGCTGGCAGGATGGGGGCGGAGCTGGGCACAGCCCCACTTGCAACTGAATGGGCTGGGCTCTGCCTTCACACAAAGGGCTTGTCACCACTGCATTGCTCATGCAGCCAGCTTGAGTCAGGGCATGGGAGTCAGGAAATTCCAAGTGCTTCATTGAGAATCCTCTAGAAACTTCTCCCAACTTCAAAGAAGGCACCTGGTATAAAAATGTTACCCTCAGACCCACTCTTCATTTTCCTTTCTGGACCTGCGGAAGAACTCTCAGAGAACTGTCTGCTGCTGTGGCCTGCCTGGTATTCCACAAGACTGCTTTGCTGCACCTGGAAGGACTGTTTTTCTGTCTGAAACCTGTCTTGACCCCTCAGAGACCTGCCCTGCTGCTTGAGCCCTGCTTCTTCACTTGAACCCAGCACACCAGAGTGACTCCAAGGGCTAGCCTATTGGCCTCCTCTTCAGAGCCATAGGGATAGGCTCCCAGCATCTTGAACCAGCACCTAGACCCAGCAGATTGAGTTCCAGACCCCCAAGTGGTGCCTCTCATGTCCTGACCCCTTGGTGTGGCCTCAGTTGAGCTCTCCTGAAGTATATGGGCCCCTCAGAAACATGAATGGGCCCATACACCCCAAGACCTAGCCGCCCATTCCACTCGCCAATGCGAAGTTCCGGGGAACCAACTGTCCATGCTACGATTGCCAACTCGGAGCTCCAGGCACGACCACTACATGATGCCTGACAGGATCTTTGCGCTACAGCAAAGACCGCCTGCAACAGTCTCCCTGCTCCACGCGTCCCCTTCCACCGTGAACTGAACTCTTTGCGCTGGTCTGTGAAGGTAATTCTTCCAGCTAGACTAACCTGGTCCCTATACCCAGCTCCCAGTTCATTGCAGTCACCCTAAACGTGTGACTTTCACCCAGTCACTCATGACCAGATAAGTGCGACTGGCGCTTTGTGATTTTTGGCGCTATTGTCACTTAAATCTTTAAAAATTCCTAACTTTGTTGTACTGATTGGATTTTTGTGGTTTTTGGTGTCAAAAATGTTATTAAAATGTACTCTATTCTTCTACATTGGTGTGGCATTTTTCTTGTGCTGTGTTTTTACTTTATTACTATTTTTGTGATGCATAAATACTTTATACATTGCCTCTAAGTTAAGCCTGGCTGCCTTTTGTGCCAAACTACTCAGGGTTAAGCACAGGTTAATTTAGTGACTTTTTGTGGTTCACCCTTCCAGGGATTGTGGCTATTGCTTGACCAGGGCTCACTCCCTTGTCCAAAAACAACCCAATTTCTCACAATAGGTCACTTTGAGAGCCACATGGCTTCTCGTGCTCCAGGTTACACCCTTAAGACATTCTAATGACTGATGTAAAAAAAGGCAATTATTCTGTATTCTCAAGCCAATTATTATCACAGGTGTGAAACCTCCGGATGCTGCAGGTGCAGAACGCTGGCCAGGCCATTCCCAGGTGGCTAAGGCCCCTAATTGTTGGTAAGGGTATAGTTTTAAAATAAATCGTGCAGTGAGGTCATTGATCACAAACATGTTTGCTACATTTTCTTTACTATGAGAATAACTCCATTTTTATATTCCCTAAAGCTGACATGATGACAGTCCTGTGTTGTTTCAAAAGAGCTGAAGAGTAAGACATGCACCTGTGGTCCTCCCTAGTGCGGTTTTGACTCTCCAAATACTTGCGCGTGATTGCCACCCCCGCAGTTGCTCGGCCCCGTCAATCTCCTCAATTAGAGTGCAGGGCCCTCAGTTTTCAATAAAAAGCCTAATTTACAAATGCCCCCCAAATCTACCATTTGTCTCACCATGGAGGTTTGTAAGGAAGCACGTCTCTGAAAGGGGCCTGCACGTGCTGGCCTTTTGCTGAGACACTCTTTAGAAGTGACAACAACATTGTTTATTTTCTAACTGTGTATACAGCTTGATCTTCTCTTTAGAAGAATCTCACCCACAGATACACATTTAAAGGCTATGGGATCGTTCAATAAACTTAAAAGTCCACTCTTCAGCTTTCCAGTTGTAGTGTTGATGTTGTTGTTGTTACACAACAGCACAGCGGAAGCCTCCAGCTCCAGAAAGGGCTGTGGGGCATATTAACAAGGGCTTTATCTCCGCTTTTTTGGCTTAAAAAGCCAAAAAAGCGGAGATAAAACTATCGCCCTATTAACAAGAGGGTGCTAACATGCATAATCGCATGTTAGCACCCTTTTTCCCGACGCCTCCCTTTGCATCTCTAATGAGATGCAAAGTGGGCGTCACTGGGCGTACCCCGGATGGACTACCTTGTAAAATATCGCTGATGTTCACATCGCGATATTTACAAGGCAGCCCACAAGATTTTAGCACATGTTAGATTTTGGCGAAAACGGCGGTTTTCGCCAAAAACTAACGTGTGCTAAAATCCTGACTTACCTATGCTTAACATAGGGGGTGGATTATGCTGATACGACCACAGGGTCGTATCAGCAAGGATATCGCCGTTTTGCAGGGAACATCGCTGGGAATCCAGCGATGTTCCCTGCAAACGGCGATTTCCCGCTATCGTTGGTATTTTTATCGCTTTTGAGATAAGCGTGCGCTGATAGCGCGCTATCTCAGCGATAACATCCAGCGATAGCCGGCGATAATTATCCTAGCGCTAAGTGCGCTTAGCGATAATTATCGCCGGTTGTTGCTGATATGCCCCAGTGTCTTTAGTTTGAAAAAAGGATTTTTTTCGCATTACAGAAGGGAGGGGGACCTGATCCTCGGAGGCCTATTACAGGTCGATATTTTCTTTGGGCAAGATCTTCCAACCTTCAGGAATTTTCCGCTAACATGGAGCTGCAGAATGTGAGTACGGATTTCGTTTGATAAATGCCATCTTGTACAGGTCACATGGCAATCAAAGCGTGAGCAGCATCACGGTTTGCGTATATAAAGCGTTAGTGGCTTCATGGTATTACCGAACATGTGCATAAAAACACCCATCATGTGACTCCAAAATAGTACAATGATGACTTCTTTAATTTCCGATTTGTCGTGGAGCTT
Source organism: Calotriton arnoldi (assembly GCA_963921515.1). NCBI lineage: Eukaryota > Metazoa > Chordata > Amphibia > Caudata > Salamandridae > Calotriton > Calotriton arnoldi. The sequence continues at coordinate 79,077 of CAWUFW010020464.1, read as the reverse complement.
ATAATTTGGTAATTACAATCCTTTATCTGATAAAACACGCAATAATGTGTTGTTTGTGCAACTTAGTATCATTTTAACTGGTACACTGCTAATTTTAATGAAGCTAGCACAGGGCTTAATGAACACGTTCGAATTTAACAATAAGTAGAAACTGCTGTACATTTCCCTTAAAATTCTGTCTGTCGCTTTAGATATTGTAAAAGGCAAAAAACAAAGGCTGAATGCTTTTCCTTTTACTATAGAGTCAAAACCATAATAGCTGATGTTTTTGAGGAGCCCAGTTTACCCTTGCGCGTTTACGTTGAGGGAATCAATAAGGGAATGTTACTTCTTCTTAGTAGGTCTCATTGGTTCTTGAAGTGATTATTCAGACTATAAAACAGTGAGAGAGTTTGTGTGTGAGTGTGAAAAAGCTACGTTCTAGTCCTTGTGCATGTGCTTTCAGGGGGAAATGCGTGCAAGATTAGGACACCAAACCAACAATTGATGGACGGAATGCTGAACAATGTCAAACATTCACCCCCAGTACAGAGATCTGGGTCTAAACCCTTCGTTTTTTTGCCCCCAATGCCATTCTAGTTTAAACCCAGTCATATGCAAATCAGTCCTTACCCTGCTCCTTGGAAAGTGGGCATTTCTTTGCTCTTACTGCTCTGTGTGCCTGCAGACTCTCTCCACTACACGTCTGGGGTGGTTGACAGCTATACTCGGTGCATTCCCTCTAGACAGTCAGAAACACAGGAAGGGTAGGTGTGACAGAGAAGTCATCTGCATTCATCTGCATTCTGATAGCTTTTCCTGGACAGGAAGAGAGTGGGGAGCTGACACTTACACCTGAATATGCAGTGTCCTGTTTTCCCCATAATAGACTGATTACCCCTACTGATATTCCCTATTCAGGGTTGGCAAGAAAGGGCCTGTGTGCACTTCAAACTTCAAAGACCCTTCTTTGAAGTCACCCCCACTTTAAAGGCACAATTGGGTATAAGTAAAGGGACTCTGACCCTACCAAGACAGTACACTACAGGACATGTGAAGAACTCTACCAGGATTAATGACTTCTGTGCTGCATGGATTGCCACTCTGCTTGACTGCTGCTCTGGAAGAACTGCTTTTCTGCTTTGCTGTGCTGTCCAGCTGCCTGCTGATCTCTGCACTGCTGAGGACAAGGACTGGACCCATCTCACTTGAACCCAGAGAGACTCCAATGGCTTGCTTGCCCCTTATTCAGAAGTCTCAGGGCCATCAAAAAGTTTCTTCAACTCTGCTACAGCACTTGGACTCAGCCATCTGTGGGTTCTGCCCTGCCAAGTGGTGCCAATATAGTCCTGGACACTTGAAAGGTAATTTCTACTGTGCTGATCCATCAAAACTGATGCATCGACAACTTTGTGCCGATCGGACGACATCGTTTCGACAGACTGCTCGGCATGACGACTGCTTGTACAGGGTGCATACTCTGTCAACCAGGAACCCCATTTCTAACAGAAGTGTTCTGTATAAATGTTTTGTGACTGAAATACGCTCGCAAAAAATCGTAATTTACTGCCAATTCAAAGTTGGTGGTAACTCATTCGCAAATAGGACCCCTTCCCCTTTGAAAATGGTTGAAAAAATGAAAATTCAACATTCCATTTTTTCTTTTTGAACATATCCCTTTTACCTTTAAGGAAAACGTGCTGCAATTAAAAAAATATTACTTTATTTTAAAGCAATCACAGACATGGTGATCTGCTGACCCCAGCAGGCCACCATCCCTGTCATGGCAGCAAATCCCAGTGGGTCACAAATTGTGACCTACCTCATTAATATTCATGATGTTGGTCTATTTGCAACCCCTTTTGAATCGCTAATGAAACTCAAAAGAGTTTCATACATTAGGAATAGCGATTTCCTAATAACGATTTTTTTAAAATTACAATTATGTAATCGCTATTCCTATTTTTGCACATCTGGCCCATTGTTTTTGAGATAACACAGTGGTTTCAAAATATATATTTAAGTAATACGTAATCAAACTTTATCTCATGCATACTTTTTTTATACTTGTATACTAATAGGACCCACTCAAGTACTCAGCTGATAATTCCCTTACATTACCTCTCAAAAAGAATAAATCAATGTCAACATGAAGCGCCAAGTGACTTCTTCAAATAAAGCATATTCTAGCTCAAAGGGAGCCTTTACATTTGCTGATTACCCAACTGTACACAATTACATTTATTTCAGGCAGCAGGCACCCTGGTGAAAAAGTTTAATTCTTCTTTATCTCTATTTTTCTCTTGACTTCACAGCACAGGAGAGTCTTTACCATTCACTTCCAGTCAGAGGCACCTCATGGTTGGCATGTATGGGAACTGTTGTGGTTACATTTGAAAAATCATGAGCATGCCATTCCTCACAGGTCCCGCTTACTTCAACCTTTGCCCTCCAGATTGGTTATTTCTATCTCTAATCATATCACTGCCAGACTCATACGCCATTCACCTGTCACCTTGTCCTTCACACATCAGTGCCTCTCACTTCTTCGCTTCCTTCTCTGTGCCTGTTTGCCTCACATCCATCTTTAGCTATTGACTTCTATCTCATCTTATCTTTCAACTTCACCTCGTAATCATCACCTACCATTTTTCAGTCTCATTTATATCCTTTTTTCACTCTCTTCTACCTTTCACAGTGTACCTTTGAGCTCTGTTTCTCTAATACATTCAACTCTATCATTCCTAGATTGTTTCAAAGCCACCTTTCCAGTGATCATACTCTCACACCCACTTTTCCAGCTTCCTCTACACCTTGTTCTCACACCCTAGCTGTCTTGCTCTCCTATATTCACCTTATGTTTGATTACACTCATCACCCTCCCTTTCTTAGCTTAGTTGCACATATATTTCTTTGTATGCATTTCCTCATTTCTGACCTTGTTCTTGCTTAGTCTCTCTTGTCAGCTCCCTCCAGATGATTTCTAGTCCCAAACTTCTTATTGAGTATTCTTTACCATCCCCCAACTGAATTATTCTTTCTCCCCTACTTATCTTCCTGCTTTTTAGGTCCAGACTTTGAGACTGCTTTAGCTGTTTCATCAGACTATTGTTTTCTAGAGACAATCATACATACTATACACATGTTGAAAGGCTGTTGATCAGAATTCTTCATCAACTGATCTGTTTCAGTGTCATTCACCTTTTGTTTCCACCTACCACAGCACACAACATGGTCATCCCACTTTACACATTACCTTCCTTTACTTTGAGTGACTGCAGACAGCTTGTATAAATGGTCACATCTGCCTGAAGATAGTTCCTTTCTCTTCAGTGTCCAAGCTCTTTCCAAGTGTGCTTTCTTTGTAAAACAGCTGTTTAGTTTACCTGCACTTCAGATGGCCAGTTAGAGGGCAGTTTATTTCTCTTCTCCTTCTTAGGTATGCATACTCATATCATAGATGCAAATAGACCCGATACAGACAGGAGACTCCTGATGTTTGAAGCATAATATAGTTTGTTTTGGCTGTCTTTCGCTTGAAATTGCCTCTGCTTTTATAGAAGTTAATGAGGGAAATACATTCTCCCGATTATATTTTTTAAATCTCCCACTTTCCTCTTATAAAATGTTGGCATGTATGTTATATACTTCCATAGAGGGGATTTCAGTCATCTATTGGTCTGCTGTAATGTCATTCACATTTTTCTTCTGCTCACCTCAGCATACAGCGTGGGGTAATGGGTCTGTCCACTTCAGCCACTAGGACCCTTCACTTTGTGTGACTGCATTTTGCCCCATTAAATGTTCCTCCACATCAGAAGGGGCAGCAGGCAATTTACTCTGCTTTACTATATATCACTTTATAATCTGCATCGTTCTGAAGCTTGAGCATTTGCTAATTCTGAACGTTTCACAATCATTGTACTTACACATATTTCATGTCATCCATAGAGACAGAACCAGTGAAAAAGTCCAAATGTCCTCTGCCCGCATTTTTTAAAAGGTGGGCAGGTGACTTTACACACAGCACTCTGAAGTCTTCGCATCTTCACATAGAAAGTAAACATGCAATGTACATGCAGGCATGCAACAACCAATAGGGTGAAAGGGCTTCAGCCACCTACCCCTGTCAGTTGCTGTGGGCTAGGCTGAGTCTGCCAGGCAGTAATCAAGATTCATCTAGGGTTTTACTCTGTCTATGCTAAAGCCCTGGAGTTCATAGTAAGCCTTTGTGTTTATCTTTTTTACCTCTTTCTTTCTTTTAGCAGCCTCCCCTGCATGGCATTTCATTGCATAATCGCTGTATCTGTATGACAACAGTGACAAGACTGGCATTGTTAGTGGATTTATAGGTGTGAAGTAAAGCCAGCCCTCCCCGTCCAGGAATGAACAACAGGGTATCATGCTAACAAAAAGGAATACACCCACATCACAACAGGCTTTTGCAGAGAATGTACGGGAGATGTGAATTTAAAGTGGACATTTGAAAGATGTATATAGGGTGGACACTTTTTCAGATACAAATGGGGACAAGGCTGGTACGTGAATAGCAATTTATGGAAAAATCTGCTGTAATGCTTTTTGAAATTTCAATCACAACTCTTTAACTTGTTTGCTCCAACAATGTTATTTCAGTTTATAATGTCACCAAAGTAAAATTACAGTAGGGTTTAAAATCAACACAGTACAGTGAATGTTACAGAAAGTATTGTAGACCTGAAGAGTTCACAATACACAATACACACTCGGAATTAGAGGCAAAAATAAGACATCATCTGGAGCAGAGTGAATGTGAAGCCAGCAATTATTGCATTGAACAACTGAGTATCAAAGTGATCAAGTCAGATCACAAGAAATGTTAATAGCCAAACGTTGAACATCAAAGAGTAAGACTCTGCTAGCTATAATAATCATTTAGGAATTATGTATATTGCTTTGAAATAATTTGGTGTGATATATGTAGTGTCACTGGAATTCTGCGTCAATGGAGAGCCAAATTATGCAACATAGTTGAGTAAATTATGTGACAAGAAAAGGCAAATTATGCGGACAATGCGGCACACGTTGTGATAGTATTACTTTATTAATTTGTCATTTTTACACTTGTTAACACTGCCTAAGCATTGGTTGCACCCAATAGTACCAGTTTAACACCCAAATACAGAAAAAAGCAACATTTTGTTTCTTTTAAAATCTGCAGATTATGAGACAGATGATTATGTGGCAAATCCGGCAAATCTACAAGTGTGCGAAAAAGCCACAGCCATACAGTTGCATAATTCCAGTGGTCCTGGATATATGCTTGTATTAATTGCTTAAACCTTGTATTTCAGACAAGAATAACTATGAGCTTTTGTTCAGTTCCAAGCGTATTTTACCAGCCTTTACTTAAAAATATCTGTCACTTTGGTAACAGACTGGCCAGGTGACAACCCTATGGGAAGTTACAGCATGAAGGGCAAAATGGATGCAAGTCGGGCAGAGCCACTTAGAGAAAGTAACAGGCCATAGGAGTGAGGGTGGGGACAGAGGGAAAGGTGAATGTATGAGGGAAATAATCAGCAAGAAAAAGTAATGGGCAGCAAGAAAGAGAAAGGGAAGAGATGCGTGGAAGATTGGCAGAATCACTGAGAGAAGGATAGAAGCTGGGGAGAGCTGACAGTTGAAGATTAGGGCATGGAGGCAAGGGGTGAACTTTAACTGCGGACACTGTTGACTTATTGAACTTATATTGCTCACTATACAGTATACTCATGCAGCACTGGTAGCAAAGATTGCCACTCTATTGCTAGATGCAGGGTTAACTCGGATCAGAAGAAACTGGTAATTTTAGTATCAGAAGCCAAAGCAAAACTGACAACGAAATCTGAGTCCTCAGGAAGCACTTTGAGAACATGCAAGACAAAATATCATTCCTTGAATACTGGGCCGAAGATGCAGAATGGAAAGCTATGAGGACCAATATTCAGATAGGGGGCCTCACCAAACAAACTAACAGCTTTAGCACTGAACATTTTTGTCAGGGTTACTAAGTACAACACTTGCAACCTATTGGGTGAATATATTCTTCTCAGTTAAACAGGCATACAGGACCATATTATCACTACTGCCATCTGGAGGGCCAGCCAGTCCTATTACTTGTAAACTGTTATACTACAGCCAAAGAGGCATAATCCTGCAGTGTGCTAGGCTAGATGACCCCAGCGCTGTCAAAAAGCGGGCAGGCAAGGCAATTTTCTTCAGGTTCTGCTCCTTGAAGAGGCTATGCAATGCGCTATGGGTGAGACTGTTTGCATGCCCATGCTGTGACAAAAGCCTTGCTTCCAGTTGACAGGTTGTGGTAGACAAGCATGACTAGGCAGATTTTTTTGAGCCTAATATATAATGCCTTTCTTGATATAGATCGAGCAACATTATGGCACATAATACAATATACAAGAAAGGATTTTGCTCAGTTTGCATCCCGAACAATTATTTCAAGGTGCTCTCAAATATAATGATCATGGAAAATTAGTCATAGTGAAGAAAAGCAATTGCAAAGGGTCACACAGTTTAGTCATTCTAGATAGCCAGGTTCTTCGGGTCAGGGCACCACAAAAGCTCCAGACTGGCCTGGATGGCCCATACACAATTGATGATGCAAAAGTACTGATTGTTCCTGATTACACTCCAATGGTGCAACAACAGAGGAGAGCATATCTGGAAGTTAAAATAAAACTCCCTGAATTACACCTCAGGTGCATGTTATCATTCTAAGCAGACCTGAACGTCTTGTACAATAGGAAATCTCACATCTTCACTGAGACTTCAGCAGTATGGAAATGGGCTGAACCTCTGACAAACTGTGGGAGCCCTATCTATTGGTAGTTACAGAACAGATTGAAATCTAGACCGCAACTAAGGAGAAATACACAAAAGGTTGACAGACCATCTGCTGAGAGGGCTGCTGCAGCAGTGGAGCCATTCCACTAATCCTTGGGCTTGATTGTCACCAGTGGCTTAGGAGACAGCACATTGGTGATTTGTGGCAACACAAATGACCCAGAAACATCCCTGAATATGGGACTCGTGGCTGAAGCTCAGTACGTATGCAAAACAATAAGGCCCACTGGCTGCTCTTAGTTAACCTGGGCTGGAGTATATTGCCTGTTAGCATTCCCTCATGGAAACTTCATGTGGCAGCGCTGTGAGATGCAGCTTTTTGGGGGGATGTGAGGAACACCAATGTGGACTATTGTAGGGAAAATTGAGTTACATCAGGGAGCATGCTCACTGAATCATAAGTGTTAAGGCTAATGATTCGGGAGTGTATATCAGGTGCTGCTAGAGAGGAAAGTATGAAAGGCAGAGACTGCCATATGTACTCCTCTGAGGGATTCTGAGGTTCCAATTAAGAGAAATGATAGTTTACTTGCATGTAGGGAAAGGTACAATTCAATCAATTAAACATAGATTGAACTGATTTGCTTATAAGGAATTCACAGTCAAGCAACTTTGAGAGGGTAATAGATCAGGCAGGTTGTTAGCAAGCTTCCTGACCTTGGAGGTGCCCCAAATTCCAGCGGCGATGCTGTGAGGAGATAACCTGGAGTGTGCACTATGCACAGACCAACATCAATGACATTTTTGTTAATAACTACACCTCGTTGGATGCGCTACCATGTGAGATATAGGGCACATTTACTGAATTTCTAAGGACATCAGGCTCTCCCCATTTCATCAGATCAAAGACTTGCTCTGGACGCACTAGTGGCCCTGGCTGAAACTAGGGAAGCTATAGAAGTGATAACTAGGGGCCAGAACCCAGGGTCAGATGGCCTGCCAAACAAATTTTACTCAACGTACAAAAGACTGCTGACTTCTCAGCTCTTGGAGGTATATAACTAGTCTCGAACTTTACTCATACTTCCACGAATGACAGAGACTCTAGTAGTGATTCTCAAATCTGGCCGAGTTAGTTTTGATCGGACTTTGAAACGATCAGTCTTTGTGATTAATATACACTATAAAATCATGGGGAAGGTGCTAGCAAATAGATTGTTGTCCATTGCTCTGTGTCTAAGCTCATGATCAAAATGGCTTCATTTTGGACAGTTGAACTTCCTTGAACTTCAAGAGATTGATCTACTAGTTGAACGCCCTCCTAGATGCTGATCACTAACCAGCAGTGGCATAACTGCACTGTTCAAATTGATATATTGTCTTCATCAAAACTATCTCACTCCAAGGAAGCTCAGAACAGTATGGAGACTAAAGATTAATCTCCCAGATGTCAGTGTCTAAAGACAGATCTTTTCATATGGTGTAGAAGTGCTCAAATCTATTAGACTACTGAAAACATATTATTAAAACAATAGTAAAAGTAGTAGTTGGAAGAATAGACTGCACTCTGAGGGTGAGCATGATGGGCTTAATGCCCAGAGCCAAATGAAGGAAGAATAAGCAGGTGTGCATTTGACCATAGGGGTAACAACATGTTGCCTTGACATGTCATGAAGATCAACAATAGCACGAGGCAGAAGAGAATCAAGGGATGGACACCCACCTGCCACCAGAAGAGCATAAACAACGTTGAGTGTAGTGAACGTACCACCAGTGAGAGACTCAGTTTACTCGGGGTCCAAACAGTATCCTATGGTATTGTGCAGTTGTGATCACCCACTAAACACAGGTTTAAGTTGATCACCAACACAGTTTGTTTGTATTGTTTATTGAGGTATACATGTATTGTCTGCACTTATGAAAGGATAGACTATGTCACATGAAGAGTACATTTTAAAATAGCAATGTATGTGCTTGAAGATGATATTCATTTGCACTGTAATTAAATGATTTTTTTAAAAACTTTATAAAGTGTTTATTAAAATATCAATCATTTGGAACAATATAACATTGAAGGTACTGCCCTGGTGTGGTCTACCTTTTTTCTATCCGAGAGGTCATAAACAGTCCCCTTCCCCCTATTTTAGTCATGTTCAAAACCTCTCACTACAGAATCCCTCAGGGCTTCTCTCTGAGCCCCACATTGTTTACTCTTTTTCTTATCGTTTTTATGTCCTACGCAGACGATATGCTAAGGATCATTTCCTTCAGCATTGATCTGGGGTCTGTCCAAGAGAAATTATGATCTCGCTTTCTAGCAGTTGCCCCCTGGATCAAGTCTAATTATCAATAGTGACAACACAGAGGGCCTCATTTTTAGGGAATCTTCACTAAATAGATATGGTCTTCACTTTGGTGGTGGTGTAACTGGACCCATCGCCCACTCCGGATTGGCTCAGCAAAATAACCTGGATTCATTTTCAACTACTTTTTCACATTCTTCCAACAGATAAGACATATTTTCTACTTGCTTTAACAACATCCTTATGCTATGCAAAATCATCCCTTTTCTCCCCTCTCGCAATCATAGGACTGCTGTAAATTCAATTATCTTTAAACAACTAGATAATGGCAAGTCTATCTTGGGCTTACTGCCTTCAAATCATTCAAAACCCGCTTGCATGCTTCATCTGAGCACTGCCCCCTTGCTTCACCATCTGTTCTCACTGTTCTGCTGTCTATTGCCTTTTGAATGTGAAATTATGTAAATTCAAAGTGTAGTGCCTAGATCATGGCGCTCTCCATAAAATAGGTCCTCTGGTTCTTCACCATTGTATCACTCTTTACATTCTTTCCAGAACTCTATGCTTTGCAGTAGCCAACTGCCTGCATCTTCCTATTGTTAGGCAGGTAACTATTGGACACTGATGCTTCTCCTTTCTGGCATCAAAGCACTGACATTCTCTCGTTCCCGAGCTCCAGGGACTCCAGTCTTCTGTTGTTACAAAAAAAACTAAAACTTGCCTTTTCTACATTAGTGCAGTCTCCACTTCTCCTTTAGTTATAGCTCAGAGCCACGCTGCTTGATTAAGGTAGCAGTGCACTTTACATATTATTTTCAATCATTCATTTAATTCAGTAGAACAATAACTATAGACATGTGCTTAAACTGCACTATTTGCCACCATTTTTTGAAACACCCTGGGAGGTGGGAAGATGAAGAAACCCCCAAAATCTTCTTAAAGTATTTGGAAGGGCTGATGTGTTGAGGCCAATGCAATTGACCGCAGGTGTTTTACAGTGCATCATGTGTCATTAAGTGTTGGCAAAACTATAATTATAACGATACATGTCATGTGGGAGTAGGTAAACACATTACACTCTATTTACAAAAAATGCAACTAAATATTGCTAGAATTCCTTGAAGGAGAGTCCTAAACTTCCTGTAAAAGTTGTGAAATACTATTATGAATACATTAATGTTAGAGGGCCCAGCGTGCTTAAAATTGAGCTGTCATATATCGGCAAAAAATGATCCCTATGCATTACAACACTACAATGATGGGATAAGCCACAAGCAATTTTTAGTCTGACTCTGAATTTGGCTCCCCCTCCAGCATCTGAAGTGTTAGCACCCCCCGAAATTTGGGTCTAGTTGCACCCCAGTGTACATGCATAAAGTGTACTTCTTCCCAAAGTATGTCTGCCATGACTGAAAGTATAGCTCTTCTTTAGGGGCAGATTTACAAGCACCTTGCGCCACTTTTGCGTCACTTTTAACATGGGAAAAGTGACGCAAAAGTGGCGCAAGGGGCTTGTAAATCTGCCCCTTAGTGTCTTATTTTGAGGGGAAACAGTCCTACTTCTACTTCTGCTTCACATCTGATAGAACCAGTGCAAGGAATGAGGATATAGAACACTTCCTATCTCCCTTACAGCACAAACCGAGAGACTGGGACAGACAGCATGAGACTGGCAGCATGCCTCTAGTTAGGGGCTTCCAGTGTGAGCTGTCAATGTGTTTATGTCCTGAATTTACTAAATATGCTAATATATGTCGAAGTATAGCACATTTGTAGTTAATATATTTGCAATTTTCCTTTATGAAAAGCAAACCTACTGTGATTTTTTTTGGATACTGTTTTATAACTTAGGAGACCACTGCTAGTTTATCCTATAAAATATTTACTATGTAAGAAATAAGACAAATCCATGGCATGCTAAATTTGAAACACACCATGTCTGCAGTTTGTTACAAAATAAAGGCAGCAAGTGGTTGGTGGGCCTTCAAATATATGTCTTTCTCGTTTTTTTCTCAAAGATGTTCTTCAATGATACCTTTCCTTACTAAAAGGTTCAAACACGTGTGTAGGAGAAGAAACATCATTGTTGTATATTTATTCCGCGTTTCATGTAATCTTATGTATCTTTCTGCTGCACACTAAGATGATAAATTAAAGACACAACAAATTGAAAATAAAATGAAAATAATACCAATACCCGTCGAAGTATTTTTACAATCGTTGTTTTAATGCTTGGAACATGGGTTTCTGGAAACTAGCTGTGTTTATGCTGAAGCTAGTAATCCCAGCGTGCTGCCAACTAATGACGTATCATTTGTAATAATGTATTTTTCTCCCTCGTAGAGGCTGCGCAGTATTTTTACTGAAACATGCTGTCGTTTTCATAAGTTATACCTAGACAACATATTCTTGTTAGGCTGATATTGTCCAGTGTTACTGCTGCAATCTCTTTATGTGCTTAGGACAACATACATTGCATTGTTAGTTGAAGGGCTGTTTGAGAAAAAGTTTTTTTCCAAACTGCACTTTCCGGATTTACTGCTGGGAAGTGCGCGGTTCCCTTATACAGGGTCAGCTATATTAGACCTTGAAACCTGAGCATTTCATTTTAAACAGGTTTGTATTGAAGGAAAACAAGTTTGATGTAGACAAGCTAAGTCCAAAAGGAATATGAGCACCTCACAAGGCCAACGTTTAGTAGTATGTGAGGATTCATGCCATAATGTCATCTTGATATGGGACTGGAGGAAAGTAGGCTCAGGAGAAACATTTGAAAAAACATTTTATTGTTCGAAGGAAAGAAAAGAATGCAAGATCAATTTTGTCTCTACATCGGGCTTTTTCGAGTTAGTAAGAGGGCATCTTCATTAATTGTCTAATGTTGCCTTGTATGAGGGTTACTGGGTGGCTACTAGAATGAATGGTTAGAAGAACGGATGGACGAGTGAGTTCATGGATGAGAGTATGAATAGGCGGCTGCATGAAAGGAATGAATACATGCATTGAAAATAATCATCTATCCTTTTACAACCACATCCATCCACTGAATCTTTCGCATATCCATCCACTCACCTATTCACACAAACTCATCAAACAATGAAGAAACATCTCCCCTTATTAAATATCCAGGCCTTTTTGACTTTTTTTCTAAATCGGGGTGCTGTTCAAAGCTGGTAGGCACTTGAATGTCATGTACATTGCCCTTACAGTCCTTCAGTTTTTGCTGCTCTGGCAAATAGCTGTGTAAATAGAGAACTGTGAAGACAAGTGTATTTTTAAATATTATGGGGCAGATTTACAATTAACTAACGCAGCACGGCGCAGCAAGTCATTTTGCTGCGCCATGCTGCGTTAGTTTGGAAAGCACAGGGATGCGACATATCTACAAGAATATGTCGCATCCTTGTGCTTCCCCCTGCGCTGGCGCACAAACTGCAGCCATGCGCCGGCGCAGGCACCCTTGCACCATGGTGCAAGGATGCCTGCGTCGTGGGGAGATTGTTTTTGTGCAGGAAGGGGAACCTTCCTGCACAAAAACAATCACTACAACCATTTTCCTCTTTCAATGCGTGCTGCAGAATGCAGCACGCATTGAAAGAGGAAAACGAGGAGAAATGAAAACATTTCTCCTCGGTGCGCTCTCGCTACGCCATCTCTAGGGTGGCGTAGCTTTCAACGCATCTCCAGAGTTACGATTTCTCGTAATTCTGGAGATGTGTCTTGTTCCATGGGTGTTACGTGGGAACACCCACAGCAACACCCATGGAACGCCCCTTCACCGCAAAGTGCTGCGTGTGAAGGGGCCGTATTTACAAGGAGAGGAAAAGTCACGCAGGGTGGCTTTTCCTCTCCTTGTAAATATGGAGCAGCCCCTGCGCCACCAGTACGTCACAAAAGTGACGTACTGGTGGCGCAGGGGGCTTGTAAATCTGCCCCCCAATGTTTTAGAAAACTTAACCGCATTGCTTGACCCTCAACATCTAGTATCTGCATATTTTGTCAAGATTTGACACAGAGCATGCCCCAAGAAACCTTCGTTCACACCCAAGTCTGGTCTGAGTCAAATGTGGGATTCTATGGGACTTTGTCTTCATGGATTAGGGTGGCGAATTTGCCCATCAAATTCACATTTTATTCCACATTTTGTATGTTGACACACCTAGGTCACCAATACAGAGGTGAAGCACTTGTCAAAGGATATTTATTAGATATTTCACCAGCTTTAAAAATGTGCTCCTTCATTGGACCAGCTACATGAAAATAAATGCTCTAATCTGTAGTGGCCTTACATGAACAAACTCATTGGTACACTGCCATTTTAACCACTCTCCCTTCACCCTTATTAAACATATGTTGCAGTTATCATTGTAGAAATCTCATATTTTAATCCAAACCTATCTATGCACATTCTAAACATTTCTGGTACATGTGTATGACATGGCTCACACAAAACATTTAGGGGCATATTTAGCAAGTATTCACACAAGGCAGCAAGCCACCTTGCTGCGCTGTGTGAATGGGAGAGGATAGTAATGCACCGTATTTAACATTATACTGTGCATTTCTGCTCTTTGCCTGTGCTGGCACACAAACTGCTGCCTAGAGCCAATGCAGACACCCTTGCATTATGGTTCAAGGGTGCCTGCAAAGTAGGCACAATTGTTTTTGTGCAGGAAGCTTCCTGGACAAAACAATCCTCAGAGGCATGTTCCTCTTTCTACATGTGCTGCACAATACATCAGACTTCGAATGAGGAAACAACAAGAAGAAATAAAGATACTTCTCCTCGTTGCACCTCTGGTAGGGAGGCATACAATTCTGATGAATTCCCAGGTCTACCAGTGTTGGTCAATCTGGCAAGTTGTCAGAATGCATGGTTGGATGCATAGGAACACCCATGCATGGCATGCCTCTCTGCTGACGAGTAACGCAAGGCATCGATTTGCGCTGCCTTGTGTTAATTTGATTTATCAAGTCAGGCAGGGCCACGAAAGGTGGCCTTGCATGGCTTGGTGAATCTCATTTTAGGTTTTGTGTCACCCTGCGACCCTTGCGTGGCACAAAGGACACAAAAACATTAATAGATTTGGCCCGTGATGTGTTTGTTAGTCGGCTTGAATACCTGCTTTTGACATTGAGATCCTGCCTGCAACCAGTATGTAGCAAACACATGGAGATGATGGACGGAGTGCTGGAATTTTTCAGTCAGTCAACCCCAGTCACAGATCTGGGTTAAATCCTTCATCATTCTTTAGCTCACTTCACCACCCCAATTCAGACCCAGCCATATGCAAATCAGTCTTGACCCTGTTCCTCATGGGAACAATCCAGCCCAAACTGCCAAGCCAGGTCTTCTCTGGACTGGAAACAAACATCCTGGGACCGGTTTTAGGGTAACACTCCTCATCAGCCAGGCTAGCTTGAATCCAGTGGCAAAGTGAGCAAGGGACCCACTTCTGGGCATAACCTGCCAACTTAGGCTGAACAAAGCAAACACAAGGAGATGATGGACGGAGGGCTGAAACTTTTCAGACACTCACCCCCGTCACAGATCTGGGTTAAATCCATCATCGTTCTTTAGCTCACTTCGCCACCCCAGTTCAGACCCAGCCATATGCAAATCAGTCTTGACCCTCTTCCTCATTGCCAAGCCAGGTCTAAACCCAGATCTGTGACTGGGGGTGAGTGGTTGAAAAGTTTCAGCACTCCGTCCTTAATCTTTCTTGTGTTTGCTATGTAACCAGTATGTGCCTGCGGGTTGCCCTCTATTGGTCCTTGGTAAACTCAACATAGCATTCACTATGGCTGCATTTCTCCTGTGTGAAACTATAGAATTTGTTCATGAACAGACTCTTTAGTGATTCACGATGGCTGCAATTATGTAGTGCATGCTGCGGGACTCTTCTGCTCCTGGATAAATTCTATTAGGCATTTATGCTGACTCCTCCTAACCAAGGCATACCCATGAGTTGTTTATTTGCCTCTCCCAGGGAGACCCTATAAAGCTAAACTTGGGCTGTTTGTAACTAAATTAACTTCCTTTTAGTTGCTTCTAAGTTGCTCCAGGTTAAAGAGCTTTCACCTTTGTGCTGGCCTGGGAATTATTTCTCATCCCTCTTGGATCAACTTTTGAGATCATTTATCATGGTGGCTGAATATAGTCCAAGTCTGCTCTTGCTCTAGGGGCATTACATAGAGCTTCTGCTGTGACTGCCTGTAATCAGTGCACACCATTGACTGCTCTTCTGTCTTTTTAGGACTGCCGTCATATTCGAATGGGGTCATGGATGTACATGCATGTCCAAGACTGCCAGTGCCAGCACATGTTAGAGGGAAATTTATTAAAAACTTCCAGATCAAGTGTACATGGGAAGAGATATACATGGGGTTATCAAGTAGCATTCTTGCCTGCTATGTGCAGTCACTTGTTCCTGTTGTCTCTCCAGCATTAAGCTGTGTGGCTGTATTGAACGGTATCATGTCCCAAAGAGAACCCTGCATGGGGAATATTTTCATAACTAAACACGTTTTTTTTCTTTGTATTTATTCATCACTATCCTTTCCCTTTTTGACGTGGCAGTCCTTGAATCGATTCCCTCCAGTATCATTAGTATCAATTTTCTAAATATTGATGACTCAGACATATATACTATCATTCCATTGGAGCTCATGTCTCAATTGCTTCGTGATGCACCCTTTTAAATGTAAATCCTTTAAGGACAGTAATGAGGTGTTGTAAGGTTCAACAGGGCCCGCGCACAAGTCTTCCTTTTAGTTACATGTTTAAACTTGACATCTTTTTTTTTAACAGTGACTTTTTACATGCCTTGTACTTACATGATAGCATACTTAGAAATGATTCTGCTTGTAGCACATTTCTTAATAAGCATTTCATCATGTCATTCGTACACTCTGTTCAAGGCTAAGGAAAATTGAATGCAATGCCCTTGCATTTTGTTGTGCGGTTGGAGACAGCTCTGAGTCTCAAGACAAGCAATCACATCAGCTCTGCACCTCTGACACAGTGCGATTGGATTAGTGCTTTTATCATATAAACCACCTCTGAGCAAAATTCAGCAGAGGAGCACTTCTACGGATTATCCTGGAATGCTGTGCCTGTGACTGAGTTGTAGCCCTGCTGATGCCAACCTTTATCCTGCAAAGGATGGTAGCCTGCTGTACACCAGATCATCTTCCTGATACATCATACAAAGGTAATGGGAGTTGGGTCATCCCAAATGTTCTGGCAGAGGGTACTACCTCTATGCTATCGATAGTATAGATAGGAGTATGAATATAATCATAATCACACTGTAGTGTTATAACGGTTGAACTGTTTATCTTTTTCACTATTCTTGTAATGCTGCTTCTGATGCTTTGTTTCATCCTACTTATAATTTCAGCTCACGCTTTTTACACAAGAATACAATTGTTTCAACAAATGTTTGAAAAGCCAATTTGTATTATTCTTGTGTCTCCCTTGGGCATGCCAGAGTAACAACAAAAGGGTAGATCTGTTTCCATGATTTCTTTTGGGAATTAGAGTGGTCATGTACTGATGTTGCAGATACTATCTGGCACCCTAGATGGTTAGGGGTTCAGATGGCGCACTGTGAGCTAGCTAGAAATTGGACCAACATACTCTAATGATATCTGTGGACTCAGTCACCATATTCTGATGGTTATGTTGTCCGGATATACAGTCCTACTTGATTCGTAGGAACTGTATGACCCAGGATCATATTGATCTAGTATGCCACTCTAATTCAAATTATCTTTGTTCCTGAGACTTGGTTCACTTCTGAATAATTTTGCCACTAAAAATTCCCTTCGATTACGCCTTGACATACTTACATATTAATAGAAGGGAGATAAATTGTTTTTACAAACCTCTTCTGTTTCTAAATGTAGTTTGGTAACAAATTTGCAAGAACCAATTAGAGTAAACCTCCTCATCTGTTTCATTTTTATCTATTTTTTATCCTTTGCTCTAAATACTTAAAAGGTGAAATGGGTTATTGCATACAGGGCAACATAGAGTTTCTTTACAGATGTGCCTACCACTTTGATCTTTGCATTGAGTGTTGTCACTCGTCTCCAGTTTGTTCACTTAGAGTTTGCTGGAGTGCCCGCAGTTCATCACTACCTCTTGAGTTGGTCATCTATTTTTCAGATCTGGCCTAGAGACAGCTTTTGCTTTCTCGCCAACATTACTTTCCAAAAAATAACAAAAATACACACATATAAATTCATACGGAGGATCTTTGAGTCAGCCTTCTTCATTCATCAGTCTGTTCAAGTGTCATTCACATTTAGCTTCCTTCCATTATGAGTAATGGGTAAGCCCACTTCAGCTATTGGCTGCATTCACTGTGAGTGATGACATTTTGCTTTTCCATATGTGCGCCTCTGCCTAGAAAGGAGTCCACGTCAGTGCCAGTGTTGGCAGGGCCGGACCGGGAACCAAAACCGGCCCTGACAAAGTGCTCGGCCACCCCCCCGCCCTCCGGGGCATTGGGGGGGACGGCAGAGCTGTTTGCCAGGGCCGGTTTCGGACGATTTTGTTACAGGGCCGAAAAACTACCCTGTATCAAAAACGGCACCCCAGGGGCCCAAAGCCGGCCCCCACCCTTGCTGGCCCACCGGGGACACGCCCGGTGCCCGCAATGGCCAGTCCGGTCCTGAGTGTTGGTAGGCAATTCTGTACTTTCATTTCTATTATTTCAAGTTTCTTTAATTTGCTTTTATAATGGGTTATTTGTAGTTACTTTTTGTGCAAACATGCATGTCATTTTTAAAAGGCATCAGCTTTACTTTTTATTTATACTTTCAATATTTATTGCACATGTTCACAATAAAGAAATTTAAAAATCACGGCATGCCAAGGCCAGATCTATTGGCTTTGCCAATGATTGTTAAAATTACTGTTCTGAAGTGTGTATGTGGCATTGTAAATTCCTGCACTTTGGGTGCCTGGTTAGTTAATAATTTCTTCTTGCTGCCTTCACAAAAAAATAAAGTAAAATGAATGGTTCAACAGTAGGCTTTTTTTAAATATCACTACAGTCACATCAGGGAACATTTTTTTCATTTAACATTTTTGCTGGCCACATTTAGGTGGCAGCATATTTTATTCTTTTTCTGCCATATGATTGTAATAAAAATGTAAAAAAAAAAAAATTGCCCCAGCATGCCAAGGTCAGACCTACTGACTTTGTTCTTCTCATACGATTATGTCACATTGCTGCCCTGTATATTTCGTCTCCTTCCTGGTTGACCTCTCGTGGTCATTCTCCCATTTTCTAACTTTTCACTCCCTTACTTTTTTATTGCTCCTCATGCTTATTTTTTACTTTCTTTCTTTCTTTCTCTTCTTTACCTTTCTTTTTTTGTTTCCTTTTTTAGTAATTGCCTGCAGATAACTTTTAACTGTCTGTGAAAATCCTCTTGTGGGCCATACAAAAAACCACAGTAGGCTTTGTGCAGCCTATTGCTCGTCATTGGTTGCTTTCTTGTCAATCTCATTTGTTTGCTTCTTATTTGGTGGCTTTTCT
Organism: Calotriton arnoldi; assembly: GCA_963921515.1. Taxonomy (NCBI): domain Eukaryota; kingdom Metazoa; phylum Chordata; class Amphibia; order Caudata; family Salamandridae; genus Calotriton; species Calotriton arnoldi. The sequence goes on along the minus strand of CAWUFW010020464.1, from coordinate 60,419 downwards.
TTCTCTTCTTGTGCTTGTCTCTCACCTGGAGCAGAGCTTCTTTACCATCCTTTTGATTAGATATATTTTAATCTTTTATTGATTTTTCAATTAAGTATATTACATGCATGTAGTGTGTATTAGAGATAACATTTTGAGACAACAGTATCGATCAATAATCAGCATGTATGATTCTTAAATTTTAATCATTGATAATAAGTAGAATATACAAGATGCAGCTTAATCATAGTGAAACTTGCTGATCCGTAGGTCGTTGAACTAATAACAAAAGTAACAGTAAAACAGGCCTGGTGGTGACATATAAATGAGTAGGCATAGTTGCAAGAAAGAAAGAACAGATGTGCAGTGAGGGAACAATGGCCACGAGCTAAAGATCAATGGGATATGTGTGATGAAAGTATTGGATGCAATAGTTATCAATACTTTAGCTAGTTGAAGTGAGAGAACAATGCACTTACTCATGGAGGTGTAGGATGTTTCCATAAGCACCTATCCGCTTCTTGTCTCATTTCAGACCAGTGTAAAACAGGAGCATGCCAATGGGATACCTCTGGTATCTAGGAGGCTTTCCATTTTATGGTGCTGTAATGCCTAACCAGCAGGAAGGCCATGTCAAGAAATTTGCTTGCAACTTTTGAAACTTGAGGCATTTATAAAGTCCCAGTATGCAGCTATCGTACCATTCTTTTGATTAGATTAATTGAATTCTACCAGAGCTATACATCATGGAACATTTTCTTTTTATGTTCTACACCTGCACTCCATGGGAGTGCAGTTGTTTTCTTGCTCTCTTCCCATGTGCCACTGCCCCTCAAATCTTCCCTCTCTTATTCTCCTTGTTGCTCCTCCACATACCCTAAACTCCTCCTGCCACCTGCCATTCTCACCCACTTTTATCCAATTATAGGTCATTGTGATGCAGTTTGGGGGCAGGAAGGCCAGGGCCATATCATGATGCAGTTTTCTGCACTGCACCAGCTCAGAAGAGGTCTGTGCACTTCTTTTTGGTGCCTTCTGGACATAAATGAACATGAAAAATCACAATAATCTGCACTCCACTTCACCACAAAGAATGCTCTGTGGCATCTGGTCAACGTGTTTAGCTTCCAGTGTAGTTAAATCTCATTGATGATTCTAGATGTTCTGAAAAAATCCCCCCTTTCTCTGACTTTACATTTCCACATTTGTTGTTTTTATCCTTTCATTATAGGGCAGTCGTGGCCAGCATGACTCGCTGGTGGGGGGGCCGGGGTCGCGTGGGGAGGTGGTTGCGTGAGGTAAATGTTAGATTAAAAAAAAAAAAACTTACCTTCGGCGGTCTGGTCCGGCGTCGCGTTGTCCTCACAGGAAGCAGCCGCAGGCAGCCTCCCTCCCCTCCCCAAAGCCAATAACAATGCTGCAATGGCAGCGTTGTGATTGGCTGGGACGCCGATCGCACAGGGATCTATGGGGGGGGGGCATTTTTCTCCATGTAGGCTGCATTCAGCCTACATGGAGAAAAGGGAGAGTGTGCATGACTGGTTTGGTCAGCCCTGGGGCCGACCAAACAGTCAGCGCCCACAACATTGAGCTAGCCACTCCTCCCCTGGACTCCAGCAGACCCGCCCACCTGCCCGCCCCAACCAAACCCCTCTTCTGCTTTCTCGCAGTGCGAGAAGCAGAAACATAAAATGGTATTTATACCATTTTATGTTTCTGCTTCTCGCACTGCGAGAAAGCAGTGGGGTGACGCTCCTCCGCCCGCATGGAGGAGCCGCCCCTGTTATAGTGTACCCCATTCTTAACTTTACTCTTACTGGTATGCCTTTACACTCACCTGTTACCTTCTTTTTTGCTTGTAATATTTTTTGTTTCCTAATATAATTATATAATTACTGTGAGTTTTTTGCAGATTATATTATTGTACCAAGATAAACACTTTGCCCTTTAATAATATCCCTAGGACTGATTCTTAGAGCTATTCTCATGCAAGCCAGAACCCCCACCTGCATACACATGCACAAATATGGCTGTATTTAGGGGTACAAGCCCCCTTTTCTCATAGGGAAATTCAGTGTTGGAGGAACTCATACATAGACCTTTGTGCAGCTAAAGCTATGTACAGGGTGGGAAGTGGGTGCCAGAGGGTGAGAGTGATCTGTGAGTTTGTGAACACCCACAAGCATAAATATTTATGGGTATTACAGGGGTGTGGGTTAATAATATCTGCTTGTCAATAGGACAGATTGCTTCCTAAATCTACATGTCCTGTAACAAATCCACTCATCCCTTTGTTGCCATGTAGTGCGGCAAATGCAAAAGAAACAATTGATGGACGGAATGCTGGACAATGCAAACATTCACCCCCAGTCACAAGGATCTGGGTTAAATCCATCATTCTTTTGCTCACCTCACCACACCACACCACCCCAGTTTGGACCCAGCCATATGCAAATCAGTCTTGACTCTGTTCCTTGTGGGAACAGTCCAGCCCGAACTGCCAAGCCAGGTCCTCCCTGGACCGGAAACAAGAATCCTGGGAACGGTTTCAGGGCATCACCCTTCATCATCCAGGCTAGCTTGAATCCAGTGGTGTAGGGAGCACGGGACCCACGTCTGGGCATACCCTTCCCACTTAGGGCGACAAATGCAAAAGAAACAATTGATGGACGGAATGCTGGACAATAAACACATTCACCCCCAGTCACACAGATCTGGGTAAAATCCATCATTCTTTTGCTCACCACACCACCCCAGTTTGGACCAAGCCATATGCAAATCAGTCTAGACCCTGTTCCTTGTGGGAACAGTCCAGCCCGTACTGCCAAGCGCGGTCCTCCCTGGACTTGAAACAAGAATCCTGGGACCGGTTTCAGGGCATTACCCTTCATCAGCCAGACTAGCTTGAATCCAGTGGTGTAGTGAGCACGGGACCAACGTCTGGGCATACCATTCCCACTTATAGCGACAAATGCAAAAGAAACAATTGATGGACGGAATGCTGGACAATGCAAACATTCACCCCCAGTCACAAGGATCTAGGTTAAATCCATCATTCTTTTGCTCACCACACCACCCCAGTTTGGACCCAGCCATATGCAAATAAGTCTTGACCCTGTTCCTTGTGGGAACAGTCCAGCCCGAAGTGCCAAGCCAGGCCCTCCCAGGACCGGAAACAAGAATCCTGGGACCAGTTTCAGGGCATCACCCATCATCAGCCAGGCTTGCTTGAATCCAGTGGTGTAGTGAGCACGGGACCCACATCTGGGTATACCCTTCCCACTTAGGGTGACAAATGCAAAAGAAACAATTGATGGACGGAATGCTGGACAATGCAAACATTCACCCCCAGTCACAAGGATCTGGGTTAAATCCATCATTCTTTTGCTCACCACACCACCCCAGTTAGGACCCAGCCATATGCAAATCATTCTTGACCCTGTTCCTTGTGGGAACAGTCCTGCCCGAACTGCCAAGCCAGGTCCTCCCTGGACCGGAAACAAGAATCCTGGGACCGGTTTCAGGGCATCACCCTTCATCAGCCAGGCTAGCTTGAATCCAGTGGTGTAGTGAGCACGGGACCCACGTCTGGGCATACCCTTCCCACTTAGGGCGACAAATGCAAAAGAAACAATTGATAGACGGAATGCTGGACAATGAAAACATTCACCCCCAGTCACAAGGATCTGGGTTAAATCCATCATTCTTTTGTTCACCACACCACCACAGTTTGGACTCAACCATATGCAAATCAGTCTTGACCCTGTTCCTTGTGGGAACAGTCCAGCCCGAACTGCCAAGCCAGGTCCTCCCTGGACCGGGAACAAGAATCCTGGGACCGGTTTCAGGGCATCACCCTTCATCAGCCAGGCTAGCTTGAATCCAGTGGTGTAGTGAGCATGGGACCCACGTCTGGGCATACCCTTCCCAATTAGGGCGACAAATGCAAAAGAAACAATTGATGGACGGAATGCTGCACAATGCAAACATTCACCCCCCAGTCACAAGGATCTGGGTTAAATCCATCATTCTTTTGCTCACCACACCACCTCAGTTTGGACCCAGCCAAATGCAAATCAGTCTTGACCCTGTTCCTTGTGGGAACAGTCCAGCTCGAACTGCCAAGTTAGGTCCTCACTGGACCGGAAACAAGAATCCTGGGACCGGTTTCAGGACATCACCCTTCATCAGCCAGGCTAGCTTGAATCCAGTGGTGTAGTGAGCACGGGACCCACGTCTGGGCATACCCTTCCCACTTAGGGTGACAAATGCAAAAAAAACGATTGATGGACGGAATGCTGGACAATGCAAACATTCACCCCCAGTCACAAGGATCTGGGTTAAATCCATCATTCTTTTGCTCACCACACCACCCCAGTTTGGTCCCAGCCATATGCAAATCAGTCTTGACCCTGTTCCTTGTGGGAACAGTCCAGCCCGAACTGCCAAGCCAGGTCCTCCCTGGACCGGAAAGAAGAATCCTGGGACCGGTTTCAGGACATCACCCTTCATCAGCAAGGCTAGCTTGTATCCAGTGGTGTAGTGAGCACGGGACCCACGTCTGGGCATACCCTTCCCACTTAGGGCGACAAATGCAAAAAAACGATTGATGGACGGAATGCTGGACAATGCAAACATTCACCCCCAGTCACAAGGATCTGGGTTAAATCCATCATTCTTTTGCTCACCACACCACCCCAGTTTGGACCCAGCCATATGCAAATCAGTCTTGACCCTGTTCCTTGTGGAAACAGTCCAGCCCGAACTGCCAAGTTAGGTCCTCCCTGGACCAGAAACAAGAATCCTGGGACCGGTTTCAGGGCATCACCCTTCATCAGCCAGGCTAGCTTGAATCCAGTGGTGTAGTGAGCAGGGGACCCACGTCTGGGCGTACCCTTCCCGCTTAGGACGACAAATGCAAAAGAAACAATTGATGGACGGAATGCTGGACAATGCAAACATTCACCCCCAGTCACAAGGATCTGGGTTAAATCCATCATTCTTTTGCTCACCACACCACCCCAGTTTGGACCCAGCCATATGCAAATCAGTCTTGTCCCTGTTCCTTGTGGGAACAGTCCAGCCCGAACTGCCAAGCCAGGTCCTCCCTGGACCGGAAACAAGAATCCTGGGTCCGGTTTCAGGGCATCACCCTTCATCAGCCAGGCTAGCTTGAATCCAGTGGTGTAGTGAGCACGGGACCCACGTCTGGGCATACCCTTCCCACTTAGGGCGACAAATGCAAAAGAAACAATTGATGGAAGGAATGCTGGACAATGCAAACATTCACCCCCAGTCACAAGAATCTGGGTTAAATCCATCATTCTTTTGCTCACCACACCACCACAGTTTGGACCCAGCCATATGCAAATCAGTCTTGACCCTGTTCCTTGTGGGAACAGTCCAGCCCGAACTGCCAAGCCAGGTCCTCCCTGGACCAGAAACAAGAATTCTGGGACCGATTTCAGGGCATCACCCTTCCTCAGCCAGGCTAGCTTGAATCCAGTGGTGTAGTGAGCACGGGACCCAAGTCTGTGCATACCCTTCCCACTTAGGGCTACAAATGCAAAAGAAACAATTGATGGACGTAATGCTGGACAATGCAAACATTCACCCCCAGTCACAAGGATCTGGGTTAAATCCATCATTCTTTTGCTCAACACACCACCCCAGTTTGGACCCAGCCATATGCAAATCAGTCTTGACCCTGTTCCTTGTGGGAACAGTCCAGCCCGAACTGCCAAGCCACGTCCTCCCTGGACCGGAAACAAGAATCCTGGGACCGGTTTCAGGGCATCACCCTTCATCAGATAGGCTAGCTTGAATCCAGTGGTGTAGTGAGCACAGGACCCACGTCTGGGCATACCCTTCCCACTTAGGGCGACAAATGCAAAAGAAACAATTGATGGACGGAATGCTTGACAATGCAAACATTCACCCCCAGTCACAAGGATCTGGGTTAAATCCATCATTTTTTTGCTCACCACACCACCACAGTTTAGACCCAGCCATATGCAAATCAGTCTTGACCCTGTTCCTTGTGGGAACAGTCCAGCCCGAACTGCCAAGCCAGGTCCTCCCTGGACCGGAAACAAGAATCCTGGGACCGATTTCAGGGTATCACCCTTCATAAGCCAGGCTAGCTTGAATCCAGTGGTGTAGTGAGCACGGGACCCACGTCTGGGCATACCCTTCCCACTTAGCGTGACAAATGCAAAAGAAACAATTGATGGACGGAATGCTGGACAATGCAAACATCCACCCCCAGTCACAAGGATCTGGGTTAAATCCATCATTCTTTTGCTCACCACATCACCCCAGTTTGGACCCAGCCATATGCAAATCAGTCTTGACCCTGTTCCTTGTGGGAACAGTCCAGCCCGAACTGCCAAGCCAGGTCCTCCCTGGACCGGAAACAAGAATCCTGGGACCGGTTTCAGGGCATCACCCTTTATCAGCCAGGCTAGCTTGAATCCAGTGGTGTAGTGAGCATGGGACCCACGTCTGGGCATACCCTTCCCACTTAGGGCGACAAATGGAAAAGAAACAATTGATGGATGGAATGCTGGACAATGCAAACATTCACCCCCAGTCACAAGGATCAGGGTTAAATCCATCATTCTTTTTCTCACCACACCACCCCAGTTTGGACCCAGCCATATGCAAATCAGTCTTGACCGTGTTCCTTGTGGGAATAGTCCAGCCCGAACTGCCAAAGCCTGGTCCTCCCTGGACCGGAAACAAGAATCCTGGGACCGGTTTCAGGGCATCACCCTTCATCAGCCAGGCTAGCTTGAATCCAGTGGTGTAGTGAGCACGGGACCCACGTCTGGGTATACCCTTCCCACTTACGGCGACAAATGCAAAAGAAACAATTGTTGGACGGAATGCTGGACAATGCAAACATTCATCCCCAGTCACAAGGATCTGGGTTAAATCCATCATTCTTTTGCTCACCACACCAGTATGGACCCAGCCATATGCAAATCAGTCTTGACTCTGTTCCTTGTGGGAACAGTCCAGCCCGAACTGCCAAGCCAGGTCCTCCCTGGACCGGAAACAAGAATCCTGGGACCGGTTTCAGGGCATAACCCTTCATCAGCCAGGCTAGCTTGAATCCAGTGGTGTAGTGAGCAAGGGACCCACGTCTGGGCATACCCTTCCCACTTAGGGCGACAAATGCAAAAGAAACAATTGATGGACGGAATGCTGGACAATGCAAACATTCACCCCCAGTCACAAGGATCTGGGTTAAATCCATCATTCTTTTGCTCACCACACCACCCCAGTTTGGACCCAACCATATGCAAATCAGTCTTGACCCTGTTCCTTGTGGGAACAGTCCAGCCCGAACTGCCAAGCCAGGTCCTCCCTGGACCAGAAACAAGAATCCTGGGACCGGTTTCAGGGCATCACCCTTCATCAGCCAGGCTAGCTTGAATCCAGTGGTGTAGTGAGCACGGGACCCACGTCTGGGCATACCCTTCCCACTTAGGGCGACATATGCAAAAGAAACAATTGATGGACGGAATGCTGGACAATGCAAACATTCACCCCCAGTCACAAGGATCTGGGTTAAATCCATCATTCTTTTGCTCACTACACCACCCCAGTTTGGACCCAACCATATGCAAATCAGTCTTGACCCTGTTCCTTGTGGGAACAGTCCAGCCCGAACTGCCAAGCCAGGTCCTCCCTGGACCGGAAACAAGAATCCTGGGACCGGTTTCAGGGCATCACCCTTCATCAGCCAGGCTAGCTTGAATCCAGTGGTGTAGTGAGCACGGGACCCACGTCTGGGCATACCCTTCCCACTTAGGGCGACAAATGCAAAAGAAACAATTGATGGACGCAATGCTGGACAATGCAAACATTCACCCCCAGTCACAAGGATCTGGGTTAAATCCATCATTCTTTTGCTCACCACACCACCCCAGTTTGGACCCAGCCAAATGCAAATCAGTCTTGACCCTGTTCCTTGTGGGAACATTCCAGCACGAACTGTCAAGCCAGGTCCTCCCTGGACCGGAAACAAGAATCCTGGGACCGATTTCAGGGCATCACCCTTCATCAGCCAGGCTAGCTTGAATCCAGTGGTGTAGTGAGCACGGGACCCACGTCTGGGCATACCCTTCCCACTTAGGGCGACAAATGCAAAAGAAACAATTGATGGACGGAATGCTGGACAATGCAAACATTCACCCCCAGTCACAAGGATCTGGGTTAAATCCATCATTCTTTTGCTCACCACACCACCCCAGTTTGGACCCAGCCATATGCAAATCAGTCTTGACCCTGTTCCTTGTGGGAACAGTCCAGCCTAAACTGCCAAGCCAGGTCCTCCCTGGACCGGAAACAAGAATCCTGGGACCGGTTTCAGGGCATCACCCTTCATCAGCCAGGCTAGCTTGAATCCAGTGGTGTAGTGAGCACGGGTCCCACGTCTGGGCATACCCTTCCCACTTAGGGCGACAAATGCAAAAGAAACAATTGATGGATGGAATTCTGGACAATGCAAACATTCACCCCCAGTCACAAGGATCTGGGTTAAATCCATCATTCTTTTTCTCACCACACCACCCCAGTTTGGACCCAGCCATATGCAAATCAGTCTTGACCCTGTTCCTTGTGGGAACAGTCCAGCCCGAACTGCCAAGCCAGGTCCTCCCTGGACCGGAAACAAGAATCCTGGGACCGGTTTCAGGGCATCACCCTTCATCAGCCAGGCTAGCTTGAATCCAGTGGTGTAGTGAGCACGGGACCCACGTCTGGGCATACACTTCCCACTTAGGGCAACAAATGCAAAAGAAACAATTGATGGACGGAATGCTGGACAATGCAAACATTCACCCCCAGTCACAAGGATCTGGGTTAAATCTATCATTCTTTTTCTCACCACACCACCCCAGTTTGGACCCAGCCATATGCAAATCAGTCTTGACCCTGTTCCTTGTGGGAACAGTCCAGCCCGTACTGCCAAGCCAGGTCCTCCCTGGACCGGAAATAAGAATCCTGGGACCGGTTTCAGGGCATCACCCTTCATCAGACAGGCTAGCTTGAATCCAGTGGTGTAGTGAGCACGGGACCCACGTCTGGGCATACCCTTCCCACTTAGGGCGACAATTGCAAAAGAAACAATTGATGGACGGAATGCTGGACAATGCAAACATTCACCCCCCAGTCACAAGGATCTGGGTTAAATCCATCATTCTTTTGCTCACCACACCACCCCAGCATGGACCCAGCGATATGCAAATCAGTCTTGACCCTGTTCCTTGTGGGAACAGTCCAGCCCGAACTGCCAAGCCAGGTCCTCCCTGGACCGGAAACAAGAATCCTGGGACCGTTTTCAGGGCATCACCCTTCATCAGCCAGGCTAGCTTGAATCCAGTGGTGTAGTGAGCACGGGTCCCACGTCTGGGCATACCCTTCCCACTTAGGGCGACAAATGCAAAAGAAACAATTGATGGACGGAATGCTGGACAATGCAAACATTCACCCCCAGTCACAAGGATCTGGGTTAAATCCATCATTCTTTTGCTCACAACACCACCCCAGTTTGGACCCAGCCATATGCAAATCAGTCTTGACCCTGTTCCTTGTGGGAACAGTCCAGCCCGTACTGCCAAGCCAGGTCCTCCCTGGACCAGAAACAAGAATCCTGGGACCGGTTTCAGGGCATCACCCTTCATCAGACAGGCTAGCTTGAATCCAGTGGTGTAGTGAGCACGGTACCCACGTCTCGGCATACCCTTCCCACTTAGGGCGACAATTGCAAAAGAAACAATTGATGGACGGAATGCTGGACAATGCAAACATTCACCCCCCAGTCACAAGGATCTGGGTTAAATCCATCATTCTTTTGCTCACCACACCACCCCAGCATGGACCCAGCGATATGCAAATCAGTCTTGACCCTGTTCCTTGTGGGAACAGTCCAGCCCGAACTGCCAAGCCAGGTCCTCCCTGGACCGGAAACAAGAATCCTGGGACCGTTTTCAGGGCATCACCCTTCATCAGCCAGGCTAGCTTGAATCCAGTGGTGTAGTGAGCACGGGACCCACGTCTGGGCATACCCTTCCCACTTAGGGCGAAAAATGCAAAAGAAACGATTGATGGACGGAATGCTGGACGATGCAAACATTCACCCCCAGTCACAAGGATTTGGGTTAAAACCATCATTCTTTTGCTCACCACACCACCCCAGTTTGGACCCAGCCATATGCAAATCAGTCTTGACCCTGTTCCTTGTGGGAACAGTCCAGCCGCCAGCCAGGTCCTCCCTGGACCGGAAACAAGAATCCTGGGACCGGTTTCAGGGCATCACCCTTCATCAGCCAGGCAACTTGAATCCAGTGGTGTAGTGAGCACAGGACCCACGTCTGGGCATACCCTTCCCACTTAGGGCGACAAATGCAAAAGAAACAATTGATGGACGGAATGCTGGACAATGCAAACATTCACCCCCAGTCACAAGGATCTGGGTTAAATCCATCATTCTTTTGCTCACCACACCACCCCAGTTTAAACCCAGCCATATGCAAATCAGTGTTGACCCTGTTCCTTGTGGGAACAGTCCAGCCCGAACTGCCAAGCCAGGTCCTCCCTGGACCGGAAACAAGAATCCTGGGACCGGTTTCAGGCCATCACCCTTCATCAGCCAGGCAACTTGAATCCAGTGGTGTAGTGAGCACAGGACCCACGTCTGGGCATACCCTTCCCACTTAGGGCGACAAATGCAAAAGAAATGATTGATGGACGGAATGCTGGACAATGCAAACATTCACCCCCAGTCACAAGGATCTGGGTTAAATCCATCATTCTTTTGCTCACCACACCACCCCAGTTTGGACCCAGCCATATGCAAATCAGTCTTGACCCTGTTCCTTGTGGGAACAGTCCAGCCCGAACTGCCAAGCCAGGTCCTCCCTGGACCAGAAACAAGAATCCTGGGACCGGTTTCAGGGCATCACCCTTCATCAGCCAGGCTAGCTTGAATCCAGTGGTGTAGTGAGCACGGGACCCACGTCTGGGCATACCCTTCCCACTTAGGGCGACAAATGCAAAAGAAACAATTGATGGACGGAATGCTGGACAATGCAAACATTCACCCCCAGTCACAAGGATCTGGGTTAAATCCATCATTCTTTTGCTCACCACACCACCCCAGTTTGGACCCAGCCGTATGCAAATCAGTCTTGACCCTGTTCCTTGTGGGAACAGTCCAGCCCGAACTGCCAAGCCAGGTCCTCCCTGGACCGGAAACAAGAATCCTGGGACCGGTTTCAGGGCATCACCCTTCATCAGCCAGGCAAGCTTGAATCCAGTGGTGTAGTGAGCACGGGCCCCACGTCTGGGCATACCCTTCCCACTTAGGGCGACAAATGCAAAAGAAACAATTGATGGACGGAATGCTGGACAATGCAAACATTCACCCCCAGTCACAAGGATTTGGGTTAAATCCATCATTCTTATGCTCACCACACCACCACAGTTTGGACCCAGCCATATGCAAATCAGTCTTGACCCTGTTCCTTGTGGGAACAGTCCAGCCCAAACTGCCAAGCCAGGTCCTCCCTAGACCGGAAACAAGAATCCTGGGACCGATTTCAGGGCATCACCCTTCATTAGCCAGGCTAGCTTGAATCCAGTGGTGTAGTGAGCACGGGACCCATGTCTGGGCATACCCTTCCCACTTAGGGCGACAAATGCAAAAGAAACAATTGATGGACGGAATGCTGGACAATGCAAACATTCACCCCCAGTCACAAGGATCTGGGTTAAATCCATCATTCTTTTTCTCACCACACCACCCCAGTTTGGACCCAGCCATATGCAAATCAGTCTTGACCCTGTTCCTTGTGGGAATAGTCCAGCCCGAACTGCCAAAGCCAGGTCCTCCCTGGACCGGAAACAAGAATCCTGGGACCGGTTTCAGGGCATCACCCTTCATCAGCCAGGCTAGCTTGAATCCAGTGCTGTAGTGAGCACGGGACCCACGTCTGGGCATACCCTTCCCACTTAGGGCGACAAATGCAAAAGAAACAATTGATGGACGGAATGCTGGACAATGCAAACATTCACCCCCAGTCACAAGGATCTGGGTTAAATCCATCATTCTTTTGCTCACCACACCACCTCAGTTTGGACCCAGCCAAATGCAAATCAGTCTTGACCCTGTTCCTTGTGGGAACAGTCCAGCCCGAACTGCCAAGTTAGGTCCACACTGGACCGGAAACAAGAATCCTGGGACCGGTTTCAGGACATCACCCATCATCAGCCAGGCTAGCTTGAATCCAGTGGTGTAATGAGCACGGGACCCACGTCTGGGCATACCCTTCCCACTTAGGGCGACAAATGCAAAAAAACCGATTGATGGACGGAATGCTGGACAATGCAAACATTCACCCCCAGTCACAAGGATCTGGGTTAAATCCATCATTCTTTTGCTCACCACACCACCCCAGTTTGGACCCATCCATATGCAAATCAGTCTTGACCCTGTTCCTTGTGGAAACAGTCCAGCCCGAACTGCCAAGTTAGGTCCTCCCTGGACCGGAAACAAGAATCCTGGGACCGGTTTCAGGGCATCACCCTTCATCAGCCAGGCTAGCTTGAATCCAGTGGTGTAGTGAGCACGGGACCCACGTCTGGGCGTACCCTTACCCCTTAGGGCGACAAATGCAAAAGAAACAATTGATGGACGGAATGCTGGACAATGCAAACATTCACCCCCAGTCACAAGGATCTGGGTTAAATCCATCATTCTTTTGCTCACCACACCACCCCAGTTTGGACACAGCCATATGCAAATCAGTCTTGCCCCTGTTCCTTGTGGGAACAGTCTAGCCCGAACTGCCAAGCCAGGTCCTCCCTGGACCGGAAAGAAGAATCCTGGGACCGGTTTCAGGGCATCACCCTTCATCAGCCAGGCTAGCTTGAATCCAGTGGTGTAGTGAGCACGGGACCCACGTCTGGGCATACCCTTCCCACTTAGGGCGACAAATGCAAAAGAAACAATTGATGGAAGGAATGCTGGACAATGCAAACATTCACCCCCAGTCACAAGAATCTGGGTTAAATCCATCATTCTTTTGCTCACCACACCACCACAGTTTGGACCCAGCCATATGCAAATCAGTCTTGACCCTGTTCCTTGTGGGAACAGTCCAGCCCGAACTGCCAAGCCAGGTCCTCCCTGGACCGGAAACAAGAATCCTGGGACCGATTTCAGGGTATCACCCTTCATCAACCAGGCTAGCTTGAATCCAGTGGTGTAGTGAGCACGGGACCCACGTCTGGGCATACCCTTCCCACTTAGGGCGACAAATGCAAAAGAAACAATTGATGGACGGAATGCTGGACAATGCAAACATTCACCCCCAGTCACAAGGATCTGGGTTAAATCCATCATTCTTTTTCTCACCACAACACCACAGTTTGGACCCAGCCATATGCAAATCAGTCTTGACCCTGTTCCTTGTGGGAACAGTCCAGCCCGAACTGCCAAGCCAGGTCCTCCCTGGACCGGAAACAAGAATCCTGGGACCGGTTTCAGGGCATCACCCTTCATCAGCCAGGCTAGCTTGAATCCAGTGGTGTAGTGAGCACGGGACCCACGTCTGGGCATACCCTTCCCACTTAGGGCGACAAATGCAAAAGAAACAATTGATGGACGGAATGCTGGACAATGCAAACATTCACCCCCAGTCACAAGGATCTGGGTTAAATCCATCATTCTTTTGCTCACCACACCACCCCAGTTTGGACCCAGCCAAATGCAAATCAGTGTTGACCCTGTTCCTTGTGGGAACAGTCCAGCACAAACTGTCAAGCCAGGTCCTCCCTGGACCGTAAACAAGAATCCTGGGACCGATTTCAGGGCATCACCCTTCAACAGCCAGGCTAGTTTGAATCAAGTGGTGTAGTGAGCACGGGACCCACGTCTGGGCATACCCTTCCCACTTAGGGCGACAAATGCAAAAGAAACAATTGATGGACGGAATTCTGGACAATGCAAACATTCACCCCCAGTCACAAGGATCTGGGTTAAATCCATCATTCTTTTTCTCACCACACCACCCCAGTTTGGACCCAGCCATATGCAAATCAGTCTTGACCCTGTTCCTTGTGGGAACAGTCCAGCCCGAACTGCCAAGCCAGGTCCTCCCTGGACCGGAAATAAGAATCCTGGGACCGGTTTCAGGGCATCACCCTTCATCAGCCAGGCTAGCTTGAATCCAGTGGTGTAGTGAGCACGGGACCCACGTCTGGGCATACCCTTCCCACTTAGGGCAACAAATGCAAAAGAAACAATTGATGGACGGGATGCTGGGCAATGCAAACATTCACCCCCAGTCACAAGGATCTGGGTTAAATCCATCATTCTTTTTCTCACCATACCACCCCAGTTTGGACCCAGCCATATGCAAGTCAGTCTTGACCCTGTTCCTTGTGGGAACAGTCCAGCCCATACTGCCAAGCCAGGGCCTCCCTGGACCGGAAATAAGAATCCTGGGACCGGTTTCAGGGCATTACCCTTCATCAGACAGGCTAGCTTGAATCCAGTGGTGTAGTGAGCACGGGACCCATGTCTGGGCATACCCTTCCCACTTATGGCGACAAATGCAAAAGAAACAATTGATGGACGGAATGCTGGACAATGCAAACATTCACCCCCCAGTCACAAGGATCTGGGTTAAATCCATCATTTTTTTGCTCACCACACCACCCCAGCATGGACCCAGCCATATGCAAATGAGTCTTGACCCTGTTCCTTGTGGGAACAGTCCAGGCCGAACTGCCAAGCCAGGTCCTCCCTGGACCGGAAACACGAATCCTGGGACCGGTTTCAGGGCATCACCCTTCATCAGCCAGGCTAGCTTGAATCCAGTTGTGTAGTGAGCACGGGACCCACGTCTGGGCATACCCTTCCCACTTAGGGCAACAAATGCAAAAGAAACAATTGATGGACGGAATGCTGGACAATGCAAACATTCACCCCCAGTCACAAGGATCTGGGTTAAATCCATCATTCTTTTGCTCATCACACCACCCCAGTTTGGACCCAGCCATATGCAAATCAGTCTTGACCCTGTTCCTTTTGGGAACAGTCCAGCCCGAACTGCCAAGCCAGGTCCTCCCTGGACCGGAAACAAGAATCCTGGGACCGGTTTCAGGGCATCACCCTTCATCAGCCAGGCTAGCTTGAATCCAGTGGTGTAGTGAGCACGGGCCCTACTTCTGGGCATACCATTCCCACTTAGGGCGACAAATGCAAAAGAAACAATTGAAGGACGGAATGCTGGACAATGCAAACATTCACCCCCAGTCACAAGGATCTGGGTTAAATCCATCATTCTTATGCTCACCACACCACCACAGTTTGGACCCAGCCATATGCAATCCAGTCTTGACCCTGTTCCTTGTGGGAACAGTCCAGCATGAACTGCCAAGCCAGGTCCTCCCTGGACCGGAAACGAGAATCCTGGGACCGATTTCAGGGCATCACCCTTCATTAGCCAGGCTAGCTTGAATCCAGTGGTGTAGTGAGCACAGGACCCACGTCTGGGCATACCCTTCACACTTAGGGCGACAAATGCAAAAGAAACAATTGATGGATGGAATGCTGGACAATGCAAACATTCACCCCCAGTCACAAGGATCAGGGTTAAATCCATCATTCTTTTTCTCACCACACCACCCCAGTTTGGACCCAGCCATATGCAAATCAGTCTTGACCCTGTTCCTTGTGGGAATAGTCCAGCCCGAACTGCCAAAGCCAGGTCCTCCCTGGACCGGAAACAAGAATCCTGGGACCGGTTTCAGGACATCACCCTTCATCAGAAAGGCTAGCTTGAATCCAGTGGTGTAGTGAGCACGGGACCCACGTCTGGGCATACCCTTCCCACTTAGGGCGACAAATGCAAAAAAACGATTGATGGAAGGAATGCTGGACAATGCAAACATTCACCCCCAGTCCCAAGAATCTGGGTTAACTCCATCATTCTTTTTCTCACCACACCACCAGAGTTTGGACCCAGCCATATGCAAATCAGTCTTGACCCTGTTCCTTGTGGGAACAGTCCAGCCCGAACTGCCAAGCCAGGTCCTCCCTGGACCGGAAACAAGAATCCTGGGACCGATTTCAGGGTATCACCCTTCATCAACCAGGCTAGCTTGAATCCAGTGGTGTAGTGAGCACGGGACCCACGTCTGGGCATACCCTTCCCACTTAGGGCGACAAATGCAAAAGAAACAATTGATGGAAGGAATGCTGGACAATGCAAACATTCACCCCCAGTCACAAGAATCTGGGTTAAATCCATCATTCTTTTGCTCACCACACCACCACAGTTTGGACCCAGCCATATGCAAATCAGTCTTGCCCCTGTTCCTTGTGGGAACAGTCCAGCCCGAACTGCCAAGCCAGGTCCTCCCTGGACCGGAAAGAAGAATCCTGGGACCGGTTTCAGGGCATCACCCTTCATCAGCCAGGCTAGCTTGAATCCAGTGGTGTAGTGAGCACGGGACCCACGTCTTGGCACACCCTTCCCACTTAGGGCGACAAATGCAAAAGAAACAATTGATGGAAGGAATGCTGGACAATGCAAACATTCACCCCCAGTCACAAGAATCTGGGTTAAATCCATCATTCTTTTGCTCACCACACCACCACAGTTTGGACCCAGCCATATGCAAATCAGTCTTGACCCTGTTCCTTGTGGGAACAGTCCAGCCCGAACTGCCAAGCCAGGTCCTCCCTGGACCGGAAACAAGAATCCTGGGACCGATTTCAGGGTATCACCCTTCATCAACCAGGCTAGCTTGAATCCAGTGGTGTAGTGAGCACGGGACCCACGTCTGGGCATACCCTTACCACTTAGGGCGACAAATGCAAAAGAAACAATTGATGGACGGAATGCTGGACAATGCAAACATTCACCCCCAGTAACAAGGATCTGGGTTAAATCCATCATTCTTTCTCTCACCACAACACCACAGTTTGGACCCAGCCATATGCAAATCAGTCTTGACCCTGTTCCTTGTGGGAACAGTCCAGCCCGAACTGCCAAGCCAGGTCCTCCCTGGACCGGAAACAAGAATCCTGGGACCGGTTTCAGGGCATCACCCTTCATCAGCCAGGCTAGCTTGAATCCAGCGGTGTAGTGAGCACGGGACCCACGTCTGGGCATACCCTTCCCACTTAGGGCGACAAATGCAAAAGAAACGATTGATGGACGGAATGCTGGACAATGCAAACATTCACCCCCAGTCACAAGGATCTGGGTTAAATCCATCATTCTTTTGCTCACCACACCACCCCAGTTTGGTCCCAGCCATATGCAAATCAGTCTTGACCCTGTTCCTTGTGGGAACAGTCCAGCCCGAACTGCCAAGCCAGGTCCTCCCTGGACCGGAAACAAGAATCCTGGGACCAGTTTCAGGACATCACCCTTCATCAGCAAGGCTAGCTTGAATCCAGTGGTGTAGTGAGCACGGGACCCACGTCTGGGCATACCCTTCCCACTTAGGGCGACAAATGCAAAAAAAACGATTGATGGAAGGAATGCTGGACAATGCAAACATTCACCCCCAGTCCCAAGAATCTGGGTTAACTCCATCATTCTTTTGCTCACCACACCACCACAGTTTGGACCCAGCCATATGCAAATCAGTCTTGACCCTGTTCCTTGTGGGAACAGTCCAGGCCGAACTGCCAAGCCAGGTCCTCCCTGGACCGGAAACACGAATCCTGGGACCGGTTTCAGGGCATCACCCTTCATCAGCCAGGCTAGCTTGAATCCAGTTGTGTAGTGAGCACGGGACCCACGTCTGGGCATACCCTTCCCACTTAGGGCAACAAATGCAAAAGAAACAATTGATGGACGGAATGCTGGACAATGCAAACATTCACCCCCAGTCACAAGGATCTGGGTTAAATCCATCATTCTTTTGCTCATCACACCACCCCAGTTTGGACCCAGCCATATGCAAATCAGTCTTGACCCTGTTCCTTTTGGGAACAGTCCAGCCCGAACTGCCAAGCCAGGTCCTCCCTGGACCGGAAACAAGAATCCTGGGACCGGTTTCAGGGCATCACCCTTCATCAGCCAGGCTAGCTTGAATCCACTGGTGTAGTGAGCACGGGCCCTACTTCTGGGCATACCATTCCCACTTAGGGCGACAAATGCAAAAGAAACAATTGAAGGACGGAATGCTGGACAATGCAAACATTCACCCCCAGTCACAAGGATCTGGGTTAAATCCATCATTCTTATGCTCACCACACCACCACAGTTTGGACCCAGCCATATGCAATCCAGTCTTGACCCTGTTCCTTGTGGGAACAGTCCAGCATGAACTGCCAAGCCAGGTCCTCCCTGGACCGGAAACGAGAATCCTGGGACCGATTTCAGGGCATCACCCTTCATTAGCCAGGCTAGCTTGAATCCAGTGGTGTAGTGAGCACACGACCCACGTCTGGGCATACCCTTCACACTTAGGGCGACAAATGCAAAAGAAACAATTGATGGATGGAATGCTGGACAATGCAAACATTCACCCCCAGTCACAAGGATCAGGGTTAAATCCATCATTCTTTTTCTCACCACACCACCCCAGTTTGGACCCAGCCATATGCAAATCAGTCTTGACCCTGTTCCTTGTGGGAATAGTCCAGCCCGAACTGCCAAAGCCAGGTCCTCCCTGGACCGGAAACAAGAATCCTGGGACCGGTTTCAGGACATCACCCTTCATCAGAAAGGCTAGCTTGAATCCAGTGGTGTAGTGAGCACGGGACCCACGTCTGGGCATACCCTTCCCACTTAGGGCGACAAATGCAAAAAAAACGATTGATGGAAGGAATGCTGGACAATGCAAACATTCACCCCCAGTCCCAAGAATCTGGGTTAACTCCATCATTCTTTTTCTCACCACACCACCACAGTTTGGACCCAGCCATATGCAAATCAGTCTTGACCCTGTTCCTTGTGGGAACAGTCCAGCCCGAACTGCCAAGCCAGGTCCTCCCTGGACCGGAAACAAGAATCCTGGGACCGATTTCAGGGTATCACCCTTCATCAACCAGGCTAGCTTGAATCCAGTGGTGTAGTGAGCACGGGACCCACGTCTGGGCATACCCTTCCCACTTAGGGCGACAAATGCAAAAGAAACAATTGATGGAAGGAATGCTGGACAATGCAAACATTCACCCCCAGTCACAAGAATCTGGGTTAAATCCATCATTCTTTTGCTCACCACACCACCACAGTTTGGACCCAGCCATATGCAAATCAGTCTTGCCCCTGTTCCTTGTGGGAACAGTCCAGCCCGAACTGCCAAGCCAGGTCCTCCCTGGACCGGAAAGAAGAATCCTGGGACCGGTTTCAGGGCATCACCCTTCATCAGCCAGGCTAGCTTGAATCCAGTGGTGTAGTGAGCACGGGACCCACGTCTTGGCACACCCTTCCCACTTAGGGCGACAAATGCAAAAGAAACAATTGATGGAAGGAATGCTGGACAATGCAAACATTCACCCCCAGTCACAAGAATCTGGGTTAAATCCATCATTCTTTTGCTCACCACACCACCACAGTTTGGACCCAGCCATATGCAAATCAGTCTTGACCCTGTTCCTTGTGGGAACAGTCCAGCCCGAACTGCCAAGCCAGGTCCTCCCTGGACCGGAAACAAGAATCCTGGGACCGATTTCAGGGTATCACCCTTCATCAACCAGGCTAGCTTGAATCCAGTGGTGTAGTGAGCACGGGACCCACGTCTGGGCATACCCTTACCACTTAGGGCGACAAATGCAAAAGAAACAATTGATGGACGGAATGCTGGACAATGCAAACATTCACCCCCAGTAACAAGGATCTGGGTTAAATCCATCATTCTTTTTCTCACCACAACACCACAGTTTGGACCCAGCCATATGCAAATCAGTCTTGACCCTGTTCCTTGTGGGAACAGTCCAGCCCGAACTGCCAAGCCAGGTCCTCCCTGGACC
The DNA here is from genome assembly GCA_963921515.1 of Calotriton arnoldi. Classification (NCBI taxonomy): domain Eukaryota; kingdom Metazoa; phylum Chordata; class Amphibia; order Caudata; family Salamandridae; genus Calotriton; species Calotriton arnoldi. The sequence goes on along the minus strand of CAWUFW010020464.1, from coordinate 40,429 downwards.
GGAAACAAGAATCCTGGGACCGGTTTCAGGGCATCACCCTTCATCAGCCAGGCTAGCTTGAATCCAGCGGTGTAGTGAGCACGGGACCCACGTCTGGGCATACCCTTCCCACTTAGGGCGACAAATGCAAAAGAAACGATTGATGGACGGAATGCTGGACAATGCAAACATTCACCCCCAGTCACAAGGATCTGGGTTAAATCCATCATTCTTTTGCTCACCACACCACCCCAGTTTGGTCCCAGCCATATGCAAATCAGTCTTGACCCTGTTCCTTGTGGGAACAGTCCAGCCCGAACTGCCAAGCCAGGTCCTCCCTGGACCGGAAACAAGAATCCTGGGACCGGTTTCAGGACATCACCCTTCATCAGCAAGGCTAGCTTGAATCCAGTGGTGTAGTGAGCACGGGACCCACGTCTGGGCATACCCTTCCCACTTAGGGCGACAAATGCAAAAAAAAAGATTGATGGAAGGAATGCTGGACAATGCAAACATTCACCCCCAGTCCCAAGAATCTGGGTTAACTCCATCATTCTTTTGCTCACCACACCACCACAGTTTGGACCCAGCCATATGCAAATCAGTCTTGACCCTGTTCCTTGTGGGAACAGTCCAGCCCGAACTGCCAAGCCAGGTCCTCCCTGGACCGGAAACAAGAATCCTGGGACCGATTTCAGGGTATCACCCTTCATCAACCAGGCTAGCTTGAATCCAGTGGTGTAGTGAGCACGGGACCCACGTCTGGGCATACCCTTCCCACTTAGGGCGACAAATGCAAAAGAAACAATTGATGGAAGGAATGCTGGACAATGCAAACATTCACCCCCAGTCACAAGAATCTGGGTTAAATCCATCATTCTTTTGCTCACCACACCACCACAGTTTGGACCCAGCCATATGCAAATCAGTCTTGCCCCTGTTCCTTGTGGGAACAGTCCAGCCCGAACTGCCAAGCCAGGTCCTCCCTGGACCGGAAAGAAGAATCCTGGGACCGGTTTCAGGGCATCACCCTTCATCAGCCAGGCTAGCTTGAATCCAGTGGTGTAGTGAGCACGGGACCCACGTCTGGGCATACCCTTCCGACTTAGGGCGACAAATGCAAAAGAAACAATTGATGGAAGGAATGCTGGACAATGCAAACATTCACCCCCAGTCACAAGAATCTGGGTTAAATCCATCATTCTTTTGCTCACCACACCACCCCAGTTTGGACCCAGCCATATGCAAATCAGTCTTGACCCTGTTCCTTGTGGGAACAGTCCAGCCCGAACTGCCAAGCCAGGTCCTCCCTGGACCGGAAACAAGAATCCTGGGACCGATTTCAGGGTATCACCCTTCATCAACCAGGCTAGCTTGAATCCAGTGGTGTAGTGAGCATGGGACCCACATCTGGGCATACCCTTCCCACTTAGGGTGACAAATGCAAAAGAAACAATTGATGGACGGAATGCTGGACAATGCAAACCTTCACCCCCAGTCACAAGGATCTGGGTTAAATCCATCATTCTTTTTCTCACCACAACACCACAGTTTGGACCCAGCCATATACAAATCAGTCTTGACCCTGTTCCTTGTGGGAACAGTCCAGCCCGAACTGCCAAGCCAGGTCCTCCCTGGACCGGAAACAAGAATCCTGGGACCGGTTTCAGGGCATCACCCTTCATCAGCCAGGCTAGCTTGAATCCAGTGGTGTAGTGAGCACGGGACCCACGTCTGGGCATACCCTTCCCACTTAGGGCGACAAATGCAAAAGAAACAATTGATGGACGGAATGCTGGACAATGCAAACATTCACCCCCAGTCACAAGGATCTGGGTTAAATCCATCATTCTTTTGCTCACCACACCACCCCAGTTTGGACCCAACCATATGCAAATCAGTCTTGACCCTGTTCCTTGTGGGAACAGTCCAGCCCGAACTGCCAAGCCAGGTCCTCCCTGGACCGGAAACAAGAATCCTGGGACCGGTTTCAGGGCATCACCCTTCATCAGCCAGGCTAGCTTGAATCCAGTGGTGTAGTGAGCACGGGACCCACGTCTGGGCATACCCTTCCCCCTTAGGGCGACAAATGCAAAAGAAACAATTGATGGACGGAATGCTGGACAATGCAAACATTCACCCCCAGTCACAAGGATCTGGGTTAAATCCATCATTCTTTTGCTCACCACACAAACCCAGTTTGGACCCAGCCAAATGCAAATCAGTGTTGACCCTGTTCCTTGTGGGAACAGTCCAGCACAAACTGTCAAGCCAGGTCCTCCCTGGACCGTAAACAAGAATCCTGGGACCGATTTCAGGGCATCACCCTTCATCAGCCAGGCTAGTTTGAATCCAGTGGTGTAGTGAGCACGGGACCCACGTCTGGGCATACCCTTCCCACTTAGGGCGACAAATGCAAAAGAAACAATTGATGGACGGAATTCTGGACAATGCAAATATTCACCCCCAGTCACAAGGATCTGGGTTAAATCCATCATTCTTTTTCTCACCACACCACCCCAGTTTGGACCCAGCCATATGCAAATCAGTCTTGACCCTGTTCCTTGTGGGAACAGTCCAGCCCGAACTGCCAAGCCAGGTCCTCCCTGGACCGGAAACAAGAATCCTGGGACCGGTTTCAGGGCATCACCCTTCATCAGCCAGGCTAGCTTGAATCCAGTGGTGTAGTGAGCACGGGACCCACGTCTGGGCATAACCTTCCCACTTAGGGCGACAAATGCAAAAGAAACAATTGATGGACGGAATTCTGGACAATGCAAACATTCACCCCCAGTCACAAGGATCTGGGTTAAATCCATCATTCTTTTTCTCACCACACCACCCCAGTTTGGACCCAGCCATATGCAAATCAGTCTTGACCCTGTTCCTTGTGGGAACAGTCCAGCCCGAACTGCCAAGCCAGGTCCTCCCTGGACCGGAAACAAGAATCCTGGGACCGGTTTCAGGGCATCACCCTTCATCAGCCAGGCTAGCTTGAATCCAGTGGTGTAGTGAGCACGGGACCCACGTCTGGGCATACCCTTCCCACTTAGGACAACAAATGCAAAAGAAACAATTGATGGACGGAATGCTGGACAATGCAAACATTCACCCCCAGTCACAAGGATCTGGGTTAAATCTATCATTCTTTTTCTCACCACACCACCCCAGTTTGGACCCAGCCATATGCAAATCAGTCTTGACCCTGTTCCTTGTGGGAACAGTCCAGCCCGTACTGCCAAGCCAGGTCCTCCCTGGACCGGAAATAAGAATCCTGGGACCGGTTTCAGGGCATCACCCTTCATCAGACAGGCTAGCTTGAATCCAGTGGTGTAGTGAGCACGGGACCCACGTCTGGGCATACCCTTCCCACTTAGGGCGACAAATGCAAAAGAAACAATTGATGGACGGAATGCTGGACAATGCAAACATTCACCCCCCAGTCACAAGGATCTGGGTTAAATCCATCATTCTTTTGCTCACCACACCACCCCAGCATGGACCCAGCCATATGCAAATCAGTCTTGACCCTGTTCCTTGTGGGAACAGTCCAGCCCGAACTGCCAAGCCAGGTCCTCCCTGGACCAGAAACAAGAATCCTGGGACCGGTTTCAGGGCATCACCCTTCATCAGCCAGGCTCGCTTGAATCCAGTGGTGTAGTGAGCACGGGACCCACGTCTGGGCATACCCTTCCCACTTAGGGCGACAAATGCAAAAGAAACAATTGATGGACGGAATGCTGGACAATGCAAACATTCACCCCCAGTCACAAGGATCTGGGTTAAATCCATCATTATTTTGCTCACAACACCACCCCAGTTTGGACCCAGCCATATGCAAATCAGTCTTGACCCTGTTCCTTGTGGGAACAGTCCAGCCCGAACTGCCAAGCCAGGTCCTCCCTGGACCGGAAACAAGAATCCTGGGACCGGTTTCAGGGCATCACCCTTCATCAGCCAGGCTAGCTTGAATCCAGTGGTGTAGTGAGCACGGGACCCACGTCTGGGCATACCCTTCCCACTTAGGGCGACAAATGCAAAAGAAACAATTGATGGATGGAATGCTGGACAATGCAAACATTCACCCCCAGTCACAAGGATCTGGGTTAAATCCATCATTCTTTTGCTCACAACACCACCCCAGTTTGGACCCAGCCATATGCAAATCAGTCTTGACCCTGTTCCTTGTGGGAACAGTCCAGCCCGTACTGCCAAGCCAGGTCCTCCCTGGACCGGAAACAAGAATCCTGGGACCGGTTTCAGGGCATCACCCTTCATCAGACAGGCTAGCTTGAATCCAGTGGTGTAGTGAGCACGGTACCCACGTCTCGGCATACCCTTTCTACTTAGGGTGACAAATGCAAAAGAAACAATTGATGGACGGAATGCTGGACAATGCAAACATTCACCCCCCAGTCACAAGGATCTGGGTTACATCCATCATTCTTTTGCTCACCACACCACCCCAGTATGGACCCAGCCATATGCAAATCAGACTTGACCCTGTTCCTTGTGGGAACAGTCCAGCCCGAACTGCCAAGCCAGGTCCTCCCTGGACCGGAAACAAGAATCCTGGGACCGGTTTCAGTGCATCACCCTTCATCAGCCAGGCTAGCTTGAATCCAGTGGTGTAGTGAGCACGGGACCCACGTCTGGGCATACCCTTCCCACTTAGGGCGAAAAATGCAAAAGAAACGATTGATGGACGGAATGCTGGACAATGCAAACATTCACCCCCAGTCACAAGGATTTGGGTTAAAACCATCATTCTTTTGCTCACCACACCACCCCAGTTTGGACCCAGCCATATGCAAATCAGTCTTGACCCTGTTTCTTGTGGGAACAGTCCAGCCCGAACTGCCAAGCCAGGTCCTCCCTGGACCGGAAACAAGAATCCTGGGACCGGTTTCAGGGCATCACCCTTCATCAGCCAGGCAACTTGAATCCAGTGGTGTAGTGAGCACAGGACCCACGTCTGGGCATACCCTTCCCACTTAGGGCGACAAATGCAAAAGAAACAATTGATGGACGGAATGCTGGACAATGCAAACATTCACCCCCAGTCACAAGGATCTGGGTTAAATCCATCATTCTTTTGCTCACCACACCACCCCAGTTTAAACCCAGCCATATGCAAATCAGTGTTGACCCTGTTCCTTGTGGGAACAGTCCAGCCCGAACTGCCAAGCCAGGTCCTCCCTGGACCGGAAACAAGAATCCTGGGACCGGTTTCAGGGCATCACCCTTCATCAGCCAGGCTAGCTTGAATCCAGTGGTGTAGTGAGCACGGGACCCACGTCTGGGCATACCCTTCCCACTCAGGGCGACAAATGCAAAAGAAATGATTGATGGACGGAATGCTGGACAATGCAAACATTCACCCCCAGTCACAAGGATCTGGGTTAAATCCATCATTCTTTTGCTCACCACACCACCCCAGTTTGGACCCACCCATATGCAAATCAGTCTTGACCCTGTTCCTTTTGGGAACAGTCCAGCCCGAACTGCCAAGCCAGGTCCTCCCTGGACCAGAAACAAGAATCCTGGGACCGGTTTCAGGGCATCACCCTTCATCAGTCAGGCTAGCTTGAATCCAGTGGTGTAGTGAGCACGGGACCCACGTCTGGGCATACCCTTCCCACTTAGGGCGACAAATGCAAAAGAAACAATTGATGGACGGAATGCTGGACAATGCAAACATTCACCCCCAGTCACAAGGATCTGGGTTAAATCCATCATTCTTTTGCTCACCACACCACCCCAGTTTGGACCCAGCCGTAGGCAAATCAGTCTTGACCCTGTTCCTTGTGGGAACAGTCCAGCCCGAACTGCCAAGGCAGGTCCTCCCTGGACCGGAAACAAGAATCCTGGGACCGGTTTCAGGGCATCACCCTTCATCAGCCAGGCTAGCTTGAATCCAGTGGTGTAGTGAGCACGGGCCCCACGTCTGGGCATACCCTTCCCACTTAGGGCGACAAATGCAAAAGAAACAATTGATGGACGGAATGCTGGACAATGCAAACATTCACCCCCAGTCACAAGGATCTGGGTTAAATCCATCATTATTATGCTCACCACACCACCACAGTTTGGACCCAGCCATATGCAAATCAGTCTTGACCCTGTTCCTTGTGGGAACAGTCCAGCCCGAACTGCCAAGCCAGGTCCTCCCTAGACCGGAAACAAGAATCCTGGGACCGATTTCAGGGCATCACCCTTCATTAGCCAGGCTAGCTTGAATCCAGTGGTGTAGTGAGCACGGGACCCATGTCGGGGCATACCCTTCCCACTTAGGGCGACAAATGCAAAAGAAACAATTGATGCACGGAATGCTGGACAATGCAAACATTCACCCCCAGTCACAAGGATCTGGGTTAAATCCATCATTCTTTTGCTCACCACACCACCCCAGATTGGACCCAGCCATATGCAAATCAGTCTTGACCCTGTTCCTTGTGGGAACAGTCCAGGCCGAACTGCCAAGCCAGGTCCTCCCTGGACCGGAAACACGAATCCTGGGACCGGTTTCAGGGCATCACCCTTCATCAGCCAGGCTAGCTTGAATCCAGTTGTGTAGTGAGCAGGGGACCCACATCTGGGCATACCCTTCCCACTTAGGGCAACAAATGCAAAAGAAACAATTGGTGGACGGAATGCTGGACAATGCAAACATTCACCCCCAGTCACAAGGATCTGGGTTAAATCCATCATTCTTTTGCTCACCACACCACCCCAGTTTGGACCCAGCCATATGCAAATCAGTCTTGACCCTGTTCCTTTTGGGAACAGTCCAGCCCGAACTGCCAAGCCAGGTCCTCCCTGGACCGGAAACAAGAATCCTGGGACCGGTTTCAGGGCATCACCCTTCATCAGCCAGGCTAGCTTGAATCCAGTGGTGTAGTGAGCACGGGCCTCACTTCTGGGCATACCATTCCCACTTAGGGCGACAAATGCAAAAGAAACAATTGAAGGACGGAATGCTGGACAATGCAAACATTCACCCCCAGTCACAAGGATCTGGGTTAAATCCATCATTCTTATGCTCACCACACCACCACAGTTTGGACCCAGCCATATGCAATCCAGTCTTGACCCTGTTCCTTGTGGGAACAGTCCAGCCCTGAACTGCCAAGCCAGGTCCTCCCTGGACCGGAAACGAGAATCCTGGGACCGATTTCAGGGCATCACCCTTCATTAGCCAGGCTAGCTTGAATCCAGTGGTGTAGTGAGCACAGGACCCACGTCTGGGCATACCCTTCACACTTAGGGCGACAAATGCAAAAGAAACAATTGATGGATGGAATGCTGGACAATGCAAACATTCACCCCCAGTCACAAGGATCAGGGTTAAATCCATCATTCTTTTTCTCACCACACCACCCCAGTTTGGACCCAGCCATATGCAAATCAGTCTTGACCCTGTTCCTTGTGGAAATAGTCCAGCCCGAACTGCCAAAGCCAGGTCCTCCCTGGACCGGAAACAAGAATCCTGGGACCGGTTTCAGGGCATCACCCTTCATCAGCCAGGCTAGCTTGAATCCAGTGCTGTAGTGAGCACGGGACCCACGTCTGGGCATACCCTTCCCACTTAGAGCGACAAATGCAAAAGAAACAATTGATAGACGGAATGCTGGACAACGCAAACATTCACCCCCAGTCACAAGGATCTGGGTTAAATCCATCATTCTTTTGCTCACCACACCACCACAGTTTGGACTCAGCCATATGCAAATCAGTCTTGACCCTGTTCCTTGTGGGAACAGTCCAGCCCGAACTGCCAAGCCAGGTCCTCCCTGGACCGGGAACAAGAATCCTGGGACCGGTTTCAGGGCATCACCCTTCATCAGCCAGGCTAGCTTGAATCCAGTGGTGTAGTGAGCATGGGACCCACGTCTGGGCATACCCTTCCCAATTAGGGCGACAAATGCAAAAGAAACAATTGATGGACGGAATGCTGGACAATGCAAACATTCACCCCCCAGTCACAAGGATCTGGGTTAAATCCATCATTCTTTTGCTCACCACACCACCTCAGATTGGACCCAGCCAAATGCAAATCAGTCTTGACCCTGTTCCTTGTGGGAACAGTCCAGCCCGAACTGCCAAGTTAGGTCCTCACTGGACCGGAAACAAGAATCCTGAGACCGGTTTCAGGACATCACCCTTCATCAGCCAGGCTAGCTTGAATCCAATGGTGTAGTGAGCACGGGACCCACGTCTGGGCATACCCTTCCCACTTAGGGCGACAAATGCAAAAAAAACGATTGATGGACGGAATGCTGGACAATGCAAATATTCACCCCCAGTCACAAGGATCTGGGTTAAATCCATCATTCTTTTGCTCACCACACCACCCCAGTTTGGACCCATCCATATGCAAATCAGTCTTGACCCTGTTCCTTGTGGAAACAGTCCAGCCCGAACTGCCAAGCTAGGTCCTCCCTGGACCGGAAACAAGAATCCTGGGACCGGTTTCAGGGCATCACCCTTCATCAGCCAGGCTAGCTTGAATCCAGTGGTGTAGTGAGCACGGGACCCACGTCTGGGCGTACCCTTCCCACTTAGGGCGACAAATGCAAAAGAAACAATTGATGGACGGAATGCTGGACAATGCAAACATTCACCCCCAGTCACAAGGATCTGGGTTAAATCCATCATTCTTTTGCTCACCACACCACCCCAGTTTGGACCCAGCCATATGCAAATCAGTCTTGCCCCTGTTCCTTGTGGGAACAGTCTAGCCCGAACTGCCAAGCCAGGTCCTCCCTGGACCGGAAAGAAGAATCCTGGGACCGGTTTCAGGGCATCACCCTTCATCAGCCAGGCTAGCTTGAATCCAGTGGTGTAGAGAGCACGGGACCCACTTCTGGGCATACCCTTCCCACTTAGGGTGACAAATGCAAAAGAAACAATTGATGGAAGGAATGCTGGACAATGCAAACATTCACCCCCAGTCACAAGAATCTGGGTTAAATCCATCATTCTTTTGCTCACCACACCACCACAGTTTGGACCCAGCCATATGCAAATCAGTCTTGACCCTGTTCCTTGTGGGAACAGTCCAGCCCGAACTGCCAAGCCAGGTCCTCCCTGGACCGGAAACAAGAATCCTGGGACCGATTTCAGGGTATCACCCTTCATCAACCAGGCTAGCTTGAATCCAGTGGTGTAGTGAGCACGGGACCCACGTCTGGGCATACCCTTCCCACTTAGGGCGACAAATGCAAAAGAAACAATTGATGGACGGAATGCTGGACAATGCAAACATTCACCCCCAGTCACAAGGATCTGGGTTAAATCCATCATTCTTTTGCTCACCACAACACCACAGTTTGGACCCAGCCATATGCAAATCAGTCTTGACCCTGTTCCTTGTGGGAACAGTCCAGCCCGAACTGCCAAGCCAGGTCCTCCCTGGACCGGAAACAAGAATCCTGGGACCGGTTTCAGGGCATCACCCTTCATCAGCCAGGCTAGCTTGAATCCAGTGGTGTAGTGAGCACGGGACCCACATCTGGGCATACCCTTCCCACTTAGGGCGACAAATGCAAAAGAAACGATTGATGGACGGAATGCTGGACAATGCAAACATTCACCCCCAGTCACAAGGATCTGGGTTAAATCCATCATTCTTTTTCTCACCACACCACCCCAGTTTGGACCCAACCATATGCAAATCAGTCTTGACCCTGTTCCTTGTGGGAACAGTCCAGCCCGAACTGCCAAGCCAGGTCCTCCCTGGTCTGGAAACAAGAATCCTGGGACCGGTTTCAGGGCATCACCCTTCATCAGCCAGGCTAGCTTGAATCCAGTGGTGTAGTGAGCACGGGACCCACGTCTGGGCATACCCTTCCCACTTAGGGCGACAAATGCAAAAGAAACAATTGATGGACGGAATGCTGGACAATGCAAACATTCACCCCCAGTCACAAGGATCTGGGTTAAATCCATCATTCTTTTGCTCACCACACCACCCCAGTTTGGACCCAGCCAAATGCAAATCAGTGTTGACCCTGTTCCTTGTGGGAACAGTCCAGCACAAACTGTCAAGCCAGGTCCTCCCTGGACCGTAAACAAGAATCCTGGGACCGATTTCAGGGCATCACCCTTCAACAGCCAGGCTAGTTTGAATCCAGTGGTGTAGTGAGCATGGGACCCACGTCTGGGCATACCCTTCCCACTTAGGGCGACAAATGCAAAAGAAACAATTGATGGACGGAATTCTGGACAATGCAAACATTCACCCCCAGTCACAAGGATCTGGGTTAAATCCATCATTCTTTTTCTCACCACACCACCCCAGTTTGGACCCAGCCATATGCAAATCAGTCTTGACCCTGTTCCTTGTGGGAACAGTCCAGCCCGAACTGCCAAGCCAGGTCCTCCCTGGACCGGAAACAAGAATCCTGAGACCGGTTTCAGGGCATCACCCTTCATCAGACAGGCTAGCTTGAATCCAGTGGTGTAGTGAGCACGGGACCCACGTCTGGGCATACCCTTCCCACTTAGGGCAACAAATGCAAAAGAAACAATTGATGGACGGGATGCTGGGCAATGCAAACATTCACCCCCAGTCACAAGGATCTGTGTTAAATCCATCATTCTTTTTCTCACCATACCACCCCAGTTTGGACCCAGCCATATGCAAATCAGTCTTGACCCTGTTCCTTGTGGGAACAGTCCAGCCCATACTGCCAAGCCAGGGCCTCCCTGGACCGGAAATAAGAATCCTGGGACCGGTTTCAGGGCATTACCCTTCATCAGACAGGCTAGCTTGAATCCAGTGGTGTAGTGAGCACGGGACCCACGTCTGGGCATACCCTTCCCACTTAGGGCGACAAATGCAAAAAAAACGATTGATGGACGGAATGCTGGACAATGCAAACATTCACCCCCAGTCACAAGGATCTGGGTTAAATCCATCATTCTTTTGCTCACCACACCACCCCAGTTTGGACCCAGCCATATGCAAATCAGTCTTGACCCTGTTCCTTTTGGGAACAGTCCAGCCCGAACTGCCAAGCCAGGTCCTCCCTGGACCGGAAACAAGAATCCTGGGACCGGTTTCAGGGCATCACCCTTCATCAGCCAGGCTAGCTTGAATCCAGTGGTGTAGTGAGCACGGGCCCCACTTCTGGGCATACCATTCCCACTTAGGGCGACAAATGCAAAAGAAACAATTGAAGGACGGAATGCTGGACAATGCAAACATTCACCACCAGTCACAAGGATCTGGGTTAAATCCATCATTCTTATGCTCACCACACCACCACAGTTTGGACCCAGCCATATGCAATCCAGTCTTGACCCTGTTCCTTGTGGGAACAGTCCAGCCTGAACTGCCAAGCCAGGTCCTCCCTGGACCGGAAACGAGAATCCTGGGACCGATTTCAGGGCATCACCCTTCATTAGCCAGGCTAGCTTGAATCCAGTGGTGTAGTGAGCACAGGACCCACGTCTGGGCATACCCTTCACACTTAGGGCGACAAATGCAAAAGAAACAATTGATGGATGGAATGCTGGACAATGCAAACATTCACCCCCAGTCACAAGGATCAGGGTTAAATCCATCATTCTTTTTCTCACCACACCACCCCAGTTTGGACCCAGCCATATGCAAATCAGTCTTGACCCTGTTCCTTGTGGGAATAGTCCAGCCCGAACTGCCAAAGCCAGGTCCTCCCTGGACCGGAAACAAGAATCCTGGGACCGATTTCAGGGCATCACCCTTCATTAGCCAGGCTAGCTTGAATCCAGTGGTGTAGTGAGCACGGGACCCACGTCTGGGCATACCCTTCCCACTTAGGGCGACAAATGCAAAAGAAACAATTGATAGACGGAATGCTGGACAATGCAAACATTCACCCCCAGTCACAAGGATCTGGGTTAAATCCATCATTCTTTTGCTCACCACACCACCACAGTTTGGACTCAGCCAAATGCAAATCAGTCTTGACTCTGTTCCTTGTGGGAACAGTCCAGCCCGAACTGCCAAGTTAGGTCCTCACTGGACCGGAAACAAGAATCCTGGGACCGGTTTCAGGACATCACCCTTCATCAGCCAGGCTAGCTTGAATCCAGTGGTGTAGTGATCACGGGACCCACGTCTGGGCATACCCTTCCCACTTAGGGCGACAAATGCAAAAAAAACGATTGATGGACGGAATGCTGGACAATGCAAACATTCACCCCCAGTCACAAGGATCTGGGTTAAATCCATCATTCTTTTGCTCACCACACCACCCCAGTTTGGACCCATCCATATGCAAATCAGTCTTGACCCTGGTCCTTGTGGAAACAGTCCAGCCCGAACTGCCAAGCTAGGTCCTCCCTGGACCGGAAACAAGAATCCTGGGACCGGTTTCAGGGCATCACCCTTCATCAGCCAGGCTAGCTTGAATCCAGTGGTGTAGTGAGCACGGGACCCACGTCTGGGCATACCCTTCCCGCTTAGGGCGACAAATGCAAAAGAAACAATTGATGGACGGAATGCTGGACAATGCAAACATTCACCCCCAGTCACAAGGATCTGGGTTAAATCCATCATTCTTTTGCTCACCACACCACCCCAGTTTGGACCCAGCCATATGCAAATCAATCTTGACCCTGTTCCTTGTGGGAACAGTCCAGCCCGAACTGCCAAGCCAGGTCCTCCCTGGACCGGAAACAAGAATCCTGGGACCGGTTTCAGGGCATCACCCTTCATCAGCCAGGCTAGCTTGAATCCAGTGGTGTAGTGAGCACGGGACCCACGTCTGGGCATACCCTTCCCACTTAGGGCGACAAATGCAAAAGAAACGATTGATGGACGGAATGCTGGACAATGCAAACATTCACCCCCAGTCACAAGGATCTGGGTTAAATCCATCATTCTTTTGCTCACCACACCACCCCAGTTTGGACCCAACCATATGCAAATCAGTCTTGACCCTGTTCCTTGTGGGAACAGTCCAGCCCGAACTGCCAAGCCAGGTCCTCCCTGGACCGGAAACAAGAATCCTGGGACCGATTTCAGGGTATCACCCTTCATCAACCAGGCTAGCTTGAATCCAGTGGTGTAGTGAGCACGGGACCCACGTCTGGGCATACCCTTCCCACTTAGGGCGACAAATGCAAAAGAAACAATTGATGGACGGAATGCTGGACAATGCAAACATTCACCCCCAGTCACAAGGATCTGGGTTAAATCCATCATTCTTTTTCTCACCACAACACCACAGTTTGGACCCAGCCATATGCAAATCAGTCTTGACCCTGTTCCTTGTGGGAACAGTCCAGCCCGAACTGCCAAGCCAGGTCCTCCCTGGACCGGAAACAAGAATCCTGGGACCGGTTTCAGGGCATCACCCTTCATAAGCCAGGCTAGCTTGAATCCAGTGGTTTAGTGAGCACGGGACCCACGTCTGGGCATACCCTTCCCACTTAGGGCGACAAATGCAAAAGAAATGATTGATGGACGGAATGCTGGACAATGCAAACATTCACCCCCAGTCACAAGGATCTGGGTTAAATCCATCATTCTTTTGCTCACCACACCACCCCAGTTTGGTCCCAGCCATATGCAAATCAGTCTTGACCCTGTTCCTTGTGGGAACAGTCCAGCCCGAATTGCCAAGCCAGGTCCTCCCTGGACTGGAAACAAGAATCCTGTGACCGGTTTCAGGACATCACCCTTCATCAGCAAAGCTAGCTTGAATCCAGTGGTGTAGTGAGCACGGGACCCACGTCTGGGCATACCCTTCCCACTTAGGGCGACAAATGCAAAAAAAACGATTGATGGAAGGAATGCTGGACAATGCAAACATTCACCCCCAGTCCCAAGAATCTGGGTTAAATCCATCATTCTTTTGCACACCACACCACCACAGTTTGGACCCAGCCATATGCAAATCAGTCTTGACCCTGTTCCTTGTGGGAACAGTCCAGCCCGAACTGCCAAGCCAGGTCCTCCCTGGACCGGAAACAAGAATCCTGGGACCGATTTCAGGGTATCACCCTTCATCAACCAGGCTAGCTTGAATCCAGTGGTGTAGTGAGCACGGGACCCACGTCTGGGCATACCCTTCCCACTTAGGGCGACAAATGCAAAAGAAACAATTGATGGACGGAATGCTGGACAATGCAAACATTCACCCCCAGTCACAAGGATCTGGGTTAAATCCATCATTCTTTTTCTCACCACAACACCACAGTTTGGACCCAGCCATATGCAAATCAGTCTTGACCCTGTTCCTTGTGGGAACAGTCCAGCCGAACTGCCAAGCCAGGTCCTCCCTGGACCGGAAACAAGAATCCTGGGACCGGTTTCAGGGCATCACCCTTCATCAGCCAGGCTAGCTTGAATCCAGTGGTGTAGTGAGCACGGGACCCACGTCTGGGCATACCCTTCCCACTTAGGGCGACAAATGCAAAAGAAACGATTGATGGACGGAATGCTGGACGGAATGCTGGACAATGCAAACATTCACCCCCAGTCACAAGGATCTGGGTTAAATCCATCATTCTTTTGCTCACCACACCACCCCAGTTTGGTCCCAGCCATATGCAAATCAGTCTTGACCCTGTTCCTTGTGGGAACAGTCCAGCCCGAACTGCCAAGCCAGGTCCTCCCTGGACCGGAAACAAGAATCCTGGGACCGGTTTCAGGACATCACCCTTCATCAGCAAGGCTAGCTTGAATCCAGTGGTGTAGTGAGCACGGGACCCACGTCTGGGCATACCCTTCCCACTTAGGGCGACAAATGCAAAAAAACGATTGATGGAAGGAATGCTGGACAATGCAAACATTCACCCCCAGTCCCAAGAATCTGGGTTAAATCCATCATTCTTTTGCTCACCACACCACCACAGTTTGGACTCAGCCAAATGCAAATCAGTCTTGACTCTGTTCCTTGTGGGAACAGTCCAGCCCGAACTGCCAAGTTAGGTCCTCACTGGACCGGAAACAAGAATCCTGGGACCGGTTTCAGGACATCACCCTTCATCAGCCAGGCTAGCTTGAATCCAGTGGTGTAGTGAGCACGGGACCCACGTCTGGGCATACCCTTCCCACTTAGGGCGACAAATGCAAAAGAAACGATTGATGGACGGAATGCTGGACAATGCAAACATTCACCCCCAGTCACAAGGATCTGGGTTAAATCCATCATTCTTTTGCTCACCACACCACCCCAGTTTGGACCCATCCATATGCAAATCAGTCTTGACCCTGGTCCTTGTGGAAACAGTCCAGCCCGAACTGCCAAGCTAGGTCCTCCCTGGACCGGAAACAAGAATCCTGGGACCGGTTTCAGGGCATCACCCTTCATCAGCCAGGCTAGCTTGAATCCAGTGGTGTAGTGAGCACGGGACCCACGTCTGGGCGTACCCTTCCCGCTTAGGGCGACAAATGCAAAAGAAACAATTGATGGACGGAATGCTGGACAATGCAAACATTCACCCCCAGTCACAAGGATCTGGGTTAAATCCATCATTCTTTTGCTCACCACACCACCCCAGTTTGGACCCAGCCATATGCAAATCAGTCTTGACCCTGTTCCTTGTGGGAACAGTCCAGCCCGAACTGCCAAGCCAGGTCCTCCCTGGACCGGAAACAAGAATCCTGGGACCGATTTCAGGGCATCACCCTTCATCAGCCAGGCTAGCTTGAATCCAGTGGTGTAGTGAGCACGGGACCCACGTCTGGGCATACCCTTCCCACTTAGGGCGACAAATGCAAAAGAAACGATTGATGGACGGAATGCTGGACAATGCAAACATTCACCCCCAGTCACAAGGATCTGGGTTAAATCCATCATTCTTTTGCTCACCACACCACCCCAGTTTGGACCCAACCATATGCAAATCAGTCTTGACCCTGTTCCTTGTGGGAACAGTCCAGCCCGAACTGCCAAGCCAGGTCCTCCCTGGACCGGAAACAAGAATCCTGGGACCGATTTCAGGGTATCACCCTTCATCAACCAGGCTAGCTTGAATCCAGTGGTGTAGTGAGCACGGGACCCACGTCTGGGCATACCCTTCCCACTTAGGGCGACAAATGCAAAAGAAACAATTGATGGACGGAATGCTGGACAATGCAAACATTCACCCCCAGTCACAAGGATCTGGGTTAAATCCATCATTCTTTTCTCACCACAACACCACAGTTTGGACCCAGCCATATGCAAATCAGTCTTGACCCTGTTCCTTGTGGGAACAGTCCAGCCCGAACTGCCAAGCCAGGTCCTCCCTGGACCGGAAACAAGAATCCTGGGACCGGTTTCAGGGCATCACCCTTCATAAGCCAGGCTAGCTTGAATCCAGTGGTTTAGTGAGCACGGGACCCACGTCTGGGCATACCCTTCCCACTTAGGGCGACAAATGCAAAAGAAATGATTGATGGACGGAATGCTGGACAATGCAAACATTCACCCCCAGTCACAAGGATCTGGGTTAAATCCATCATTCTTTTGCTCACCACACCACCCCAGTTTGGTCCCAGCCATATGCAAATCAGTCTTGACCCTGTTCCTTGTGGGAACAGTCCAGCCCGAATTGCCAAGCCAGGTCCTCCCTGGACCGGAAACAAGAATCCTGTGACCGGTTTCAGGACATCACCCTTCATCAGCAAAGCTAGCTTGAATCCAGTGGTGTAGTGAGCACGGGACCCACGTCTGGGCATACCCTTCCCACTTAGGGCGACAAATGCAAAAGAAACGATTGATGGACGGAATGCTGGACAATGCAAACATTCACCCCCAGTCACAAGGATCTGGGTTAAATCCATCATTCTTTTGCTCACCACACCACCCCAGTTTGGACCCAACCATATGCAAATCAGTCTTGACCCTGTTCCTTGTGGGAACAGTCCAGCCCGAACTGCCAAGCCAGGTCCTCCCTGGACCGGAAACAAGAATCCTGGGACCGATTTCAGGGTATCACCCTTCATCAACCAGGCTAGCTTGAATCCAGTGGTGTAGTGAGCACGGGACCCACGTCTGGGCATACCCTTCCCACTTAGGGCGAAAAATGCAAAAGAAACAATTGATGGACGGAATGCTGGACAATGCAAACATTCACCCCCAGTCACAAGGATCTGGGTTAAATCCATCATTCTTTTTCTCACCACAACACCACAGTTTGGACCCAGCCATATGCAAATCAGTCTTGACCCTGTTCCTTGTGGGAACAGTCCAGCCCGAACTGCCAAGCCAGGTCCTCCCTGGACCGGAAACAAGAATCCTGGGACCGGTTTCAGGGCATCACCCTTCATCAGCCAGGCTAGCTTGAATCCAGTGGTGTAGTGAGCACGGGACCCACGTCTGGGCATACCCTTCCCACTTAGGGCGACAAATGCAAAAGAAACGATTGATGGACGGAATGCTGGACAATGCAAACATTCACCCCCAGTCACAAGGATCTGGGTTAAATCCATCATTCTTTTGCTCACCACACCACCCCAGTTTGGTCCCAGCCATATGCAAATCAGTCTTGACCCTGTTCCTTGTGGGAACAGTCCAGCCCGAATTGCCAAGCCAGGTCCTCCCTGGACCGGAAACAAGAATCCTGGGACCGGTTTCAGGACATCACCCTTCATCAGCAAAGCTAGCTTGAATCCAGTGGTGTAGTGAGCACGGGACCCACGTCTGGGCATACCCTTCCCACTTAGGGCGACAAATGCAAAAAAACCGATTGATGGAAGGAATGCTGGACAATGCAAACATTCACCCCCAGTCCCAAGAATCTGGGTTAAATCCATCATTCTTTTGCACACCACACCACCACAGTTTGGACCCAGCCATATGCAAATCAGTCTTGACCCTGTTCCTTGTGGGAACAGTCCAGCCCGAACTGCCAAGCCAGGTCCTCCCTGGACCGGAAACAAGAATCCTGGGACCGATTTCAGGGTATCACCCTTCATCAACCAGGCTAGCTTGAATCCAGTGGTGTAGTGAGCACGGGACCCACGTCTGGGCATACCCTTCCCACTTAGGGCGACAAATGCAAAAGAAACAATTGATGGACGGAATGCTGGACAATGCAAACATTCACCCCCAGTCACAAGGATCTGGGTTAAATCCATCATTCTTTTGCTCACCACAACACCACAGTTTGGACCCAGCCATATGCAAATCAGTCTTGACCCTGTTCCTTGTGGGAACAGTCCAGCCCGAACTGCCAAGCCAGGTCCTCCCTGGACCGGAAACAAGAATCCTGGGACCGGTTTCAGGGCATCACCCTTCATCAGCCAGGCTAGCTTGAATCCAGTGGTGTAGTGAGCACGGGACCCACGTCTGGGCATACCCTTCCCACTTAGGGCGACAAATGCAAAAGAAACGATTGATGGACGGAATGCTGGACAATGCAAACATTCACCCCCAGTCACAAGGATCTGGGTTAAATCCATCATTCTTTTGCTCACCACACCACCCCAGTTTGGTCCCAGCCATATGCAAATCAGTCTTGACCCTGTTCCTTGTGGGAACAGTCCAGCCCGAACTGCCAAGCCAGGTCCTCCCTGGACCGGAAACAAGAATCCTGGGACCGGTTTCAGGACATCACCCTTCATCAGCAAGGCTAGCTTGAATCCAGTGGTGTAGTGAGCACGGGACCCACGTCTGGGCATACCCTTCCCACTTAGGGCGACAAATGCAAAAGAAACGATTGATGGAAGGAATGCTGGACAATGCAAACATTCACCCCCAGTCCCAAGAATCTGGGTTAAATCCATCATTCTTTTGCTCACCACACCACCACAGTTTGGACCCAGCCATATGCAAATCAGTCTTGACCCTGTTCCTTGTGGGAACAGTCCAGCCCGAACTGCCAAGCCAGGTCCTCCCTGGACCGGAAACAAGAATCCTGGGACCGATTTCAGGGCATCACCCTTCATCAACCAGGCTAGCTTGAATCCAGTGGTGTAGTGAGCACGGGACCCACGTCTGGGCATACCCTTCCCACTTAGGGCGACAAATGCAAAAGAAACAATTGATGGAAGGAATGCTGGACAATGCAAACATTCACCCCCAGTCACAAGAATCTGGGTTAAATCCATCATTCTTTTGCTCACCACACCACCACAGTTTGGACCCAGCCATATGCAAATCAGTCTTGCCCCTGTTCCTTGTGGGAACAGTCCAGCCCGAACTGCCAAGCCAGGTCCTCCCTGGACCGGAAAGAAGAATCCTGGGACCGGTTTCAGGGCATCAGCCTTCATCAGCCAGGCTAGCTTGAATCCAGTGGTGTAGTGAGCACGGGACCCACGTCTGGGCATACCCTTCCCACTTAGGGCGACAAATGCAAAAGAAACAATTGATGGAAGGAATGCTGGACAATGCAAACATTCACCCCCAGTCACAAGGATCTGGGTTAAATCCATCATTCTTTTGCTCACCACACCACCCCAGTTTGGACCCAACCATATGCAAATCAGTCTTGACCCTGTTCCTTGTGGGAACAGTCCAGCCCGAACTGCCAAGCCAGGTCCTCCCTGGACCGGAAACAAGAATCCTGGGACCGGTTTCAGGGCATCACCCTTCATCAGCCAGGCTAGCTTGAATCCAGTGGTGTAGTGAGCACGGGACCCACGTCTGGGCATACCCTTCCCACTTAGGGCGACAAATGCAAAAGAAACAATTGATGGACGGAATGCTGGACAATGCAAACATTCACCCCCAGTCACAAGGATCTGGGTTAAATCCATCATTCTTTTGCTCACCACACCACCCCAGTTTGGACCCAGCCAAATGCAAATCAGTGTTGACCCTGTTCCTTGTGGGAACAGTCCAGCACAAACTGTCAAGCCAGGTCCTCCCTGGACCGTAAACAAGAATCCTGGGACCGATTTCAGGGCATCACCCTTCATCAGCCAGGCTAGTTTGAATCCAGTGGTGTAGTGAGCACGGGACCCACGTCTGGGCATACCCTTCCCACTTAGGACGACAAATGCTAAAGAAACAATTGATGGACTGAATTCTGGACAATGCAAACATTCACCCCCAGTCACAAGGATCTGGGTTAAATCCATCATTCTTTTGCTCACCACACCACCCCAGTTTGGACCCAGCCATATGCAAATCAGTCTTGACCCTGTTCCTTGTGGGAACAGTCCAGCCTGAACTGCCAAGCCAGGTCCTCCCTGGACCGGAAACAAGAATCCTGGGACCGGTTTCAGGGCATCACCCTTCATCAGCCAGGCTAGCTTGAATCCAGTGGTGTAGTGAGCACGGGACCCACATCTGGGCATACCCTTCCCACTTAGGGCAACAAATGCAAAAGAAACAATTGATGGACGGAATTCTGGACAATGCAAACATTCACCCCCAGTCACAAGGATCTGGGTTAAATCCATCATTCTTTTGCTCACCACACCACCCCAGTTTGGACCCAGCCATATGCAAATCAGTCTTGACCCTGTTCCTTGTGGGAACAGTCCAGCCCGAACTGCCAAGCCTGGTCCTCCCTGGACCGGAAACAAGAATCCTGGCACCGGTTTCAGGGCATCACCCTTCATCAGCCAGGCTAGCTTGAATCCAGTGGTGTAGTGAGCACGGGACCCACGTCTGGGCATACCCTTCCCACTTAGGGCAACAAATGCAAAAGAAACAATTGATGGACGGGATGCTGGGCAATGCAAACATTCACCCCCAGTCACAAGGATCTGGGTTAAATCCATCATTCTTTTTCTCACCATACCACCCCAGTTTGGACCCAGCCATATGCAAATCAGTCTTGACCCTGTTCCTTGTGGGAACAGTCCAGCCCGTTCTGCCAAACCACGTCCTCCCTGGACCGGAAATAAGAATCCTGGGACCGGTTTCAGGGCATTACCCTTCATCAGACAGGCTAGCTTGAATCCAGTGGTGTAGTGAGCACGAGACCCACGTCTGGGCATACCCTTCCCACTTAGGGCGACAAATGCAAAAGAAACAATTGATGGACGGAATGCTGGACAATGCAAACATTCACCCCCCAGTCACAAGGATCTGGGTTAAATCCATCATTCTTTTGCTCACCACACCACCCCAGCATGGACCCAGCCATATGCAAATCAGTCTTGACCCTGTTCCTTGTGGGAACAGTCCAGGCCGAACTGCCAAGCCAGGTCCTCCCTGGACCGGAAACAC
Source organism: Calotriton arnoldi (assembly GCA_963921515.1). NCBI lineage: Eukaryota > Metazoa > Chordata > Amphibia > Caudata > Salamandridae > Calotriton > Calotriton arnoldi. The sequence continues at coordinate 19,346 of CAWUFW010020464.1, read as the reverse complement.
GAATCCTGGGAACGGTTTCAGGGCATCACCCTTCATCAGCCAGGCTAGCTTGAATCCAGTTGTGTAGTGAGCACGGGACCCACGTCTGGGCATCCCCTTCCCACTTAGGGCAACAAATGTAAAAGAAACAATTGATGGACGGAATGCTGGACAATGCAAACATTCACCCCCAGTCACAAGGATCTGGGTTAAATCCATCATTCTTTTGCTCACCACACCACCCCAGTTTGGACCCAGCCATATGCAAATCAGTCTTGACCCTGTTCCTTTTGGGAACAGTCCAGCCCGAACTGCCAAGCCGGGTCCTCCCTGGACCGGAAACAAGAATCCTGGGACTGGTTTCAGGGCATCACCCTTCATCAGCCAGGCTAGCTTGAATCCAGTGGTGTAGTGAGCACGGGCCCCACTTCTGGGCATACCATTCCCACTTAGGGCGACAAATGCAAAAGAAACAATTGAAGGACGGAATGCTGGACAATGCAAACATTCACCCCCAGTCACAAGGATCTGGGTTAAATCCATCATTCTTATGCTCACCACACCACCACAGTTTGGACCCAGCCATATGCAATCCAGTCTTGACCCTGTTCCTTGTGGGAACAGTCCAGCCTGAACTGCCAAGCCAGGTCCTCCCTGGACCGGAAACGAGAATCCTGGGACCGATTTCAGGGCATCACCCTTCATTAGCCAGGCTAGCTTGAATCCAGTGGTGTAGTGAGCACAGGACCCACGTCTGGGCATACCCTTCACACTTAGGGCGACAAATGCAAAAGAAACAATTGATGGATGGAATGCTGGACAATGCAAACATTCACCCCCAGTCACAAGGATCAGGGTTAAATCCATCATTCATTTTCTCACCACACCACCCCAGTTTGGACCCAGCCATATGCAAATCAGTCTTGACCCTGTTCCTTGTGGGAATAGTCCAGCCCGAACTGCCAAAGCCAGGTCCTCCCTGGACCGGAAACAAGAATCCTGGGACCGGTTTCAGGGCATCACCCTTCATCAGCCAGGCTAGCTTGAATCCAGTGCTGTAGTGAGCACGGGACCCACGTCTGGGCATACCCTTCCCACTTAGGGCGACAAATGCAAAAGAAACAATTGATAGACGGAATGCTGGACAATGCAAACATTCACCCCCAGTCACAAGGATCTGGGTTAAATCCATCATTCTTTTGCTCACCACACCACCACAGTTTGGATTCAGCCATATGCAAATCAGTCTTGACCCTGTTCCTTGTGGGAACAGTCCAGCCCGAACTGCCAAGTTAGGTCCTCACTGGACCGGAAACAAGAATCCTGGGACCGGTTTCAGGACATCACCCTTCATCAGCCAGGCTAGCTTGAATCCAGTGGTGTAGTGAGCACGGGACCCACGTCTGGGCATACCCTTCCCACTTAGGGCGACAAATGCAAAAAAAACGATTGATGGACGGAATGCTGGACAATGCAAACATTCACCCCCAGTCACAAGGATCTGGGTTAAATCCATCATTCTTTTGCTCACCACACCACCCCAGTTTGGTCCCAGCCATATGCAAATCAGTCTTGACCCTGTTCCTTGTGGGAACAGTCCAGCCCGAACTGCCAAGCCAGGTCCTCCCTGGACCGGAAACAAGAATCCTGGGACCGGTTTCAGGACATCACCCTTCATCAGCAAGGCTAGCTTGAATCCAGTGGTGTAGTGAGCACGGGACCCATGTCTGGGCATACCCTTCCCACTTAGGGCGACAAATGCAAAAGAAACAATTGATGGACGGAATGCTGGACAATGCAAACATTGACCCCCAGTCACAAGGATCTGGGTTAAATCCATCATTCTTTTGCTCACCACACCACCCCAGTTTGGACCCAGCCATATGCAAATCAGTCTTGCCCCTGTTCCTTGTGGGAACAGTCCAGCCCGAACTGCCAAGCCAGGTCCTCCCTGGACCGGAAAGAAGAATCCTGGGACCGGTTTCAGGGCATCACCCTTCATCAGCCAGGCTAGCTTGAATCCAGTGGTGTAGTGAGCACGGGACCCACGTCTGGGCATACCCTTCCCACTTAGGGCGACAAATGCAAAAGAAACAATTGATGGAAGGAATGCTGGACAATGCAAACATTCACCCCCAGTCACAAGAATCTGGGTTAAATCCATCATTCTTTTGCTCACCACACCACCACAGTTTGGACCCAGCCATATGCAAATCAGTCTTGACCCTGTTCCTTGTGGGAACAGTCCAGCCCGAACTGCCAAGCCAGGTCCTCCCTGGACCGGAAACAAGAATCCTGGGACCGATTTCAGGGTATCACCCTTCATCAACCAGGCTAGCTTGAATCCAGTGGTGTAGTGAGCACGGGACCCACGTCTGGGCATACCCTTCCCACTTAGGGCGACAAATGCAAAAGAAACAATTGATGGATGGAATGCTGGACAATGCAAACATTCACCCCCAGTCACAAGGATCTGGGTTAAATCCATCATTCTTTTTCTCACCACAACACCACAGTTTGGACCCAGCCATATGCAAATCAGTCTTGACCCAGTTCCTTGTGGGAACAGTCCAGCCCAAACTGCCAAGCCAGGTCCTCCCTGGATCGGAAACAAGAATCCTGGGATCGGTTTCAGGGCATCACCCTTCATCAGCCAGGCTAGCTTGAATCCAGTGGTGTTATGAGCACGGGACCCACGTCTGGGCATACCCTTCCCACTTAGGGCGACAAATGCAAAAGAAACGATTGATGGACGGAATGCTGGACAATGCAAACATTCACCCCCAGTCACAAGGATCTGGGTTAAATCCATCATTCTTTTGCTCACCACACCACCCCACTTTGGACCCAACCATATGCAAATCAGTCTTGACCCTGTTCCTTGTGGGAACCGTCCAGCCCGAACTGCCAAGCCAGGTCCTCCCTGGACCGGAAACAAGAATCCTGGGACCGGTTTCAGGGCATCACCCTTCATCAGCCAGGCTAGCTTGAATCCAGTGGTGTAGTGAGCACGGGACCCACGTCTGGGCATACCCTTCCCACTTAGGGCGACAAATGCAAAAAAAACGATTGATGGACGGAATGCTGGACAATGCAAACATTCACCCCCAGTCACAAGGATCTGGGTTAAATCCATCATTCTTTTGCTCACCACACCACCCCAGTTTGGTCCCAGCCATATGCAAATCAGTCTTGACCCTGTTCCTTGTGGGAACAGTCCAGCCCGAACTGCCAAGCCAGGTCCTCCCTGGACCGGAAACAAGAATCCTGGGACCGGTTTCAGGACATCACCCTTCATCAGCAAGGCTAGCTTGAATCCAGTGGTGTAGTGAGCACGGGACCCACGTCTGGGCATACCCTTCCCACTTAGGGCGACAAATGCAAAAAAAACGATTGATGGACGGAATGCTGGACAATGCAAACATTCACCCCCAGTCACAAGGATCTGGGTTAAATCCATCATTCTTTTGCTCACCACACCACCCCAGTTTGGACCCATCCATATGCAAATCAGTCTTGACCCTGTTCCTTGTGGAAACAGTCCAGCCCGAACTGCCAAGCTAGGTCCTCCCTGGACCGGAAACAAGAATCCTGGGACCGGTTTCAGGGCATCACCCTTCATCAGCCAGGCTAGCTTGAATCCAGTGGTGTAGTGAGCACGGGACCTACGTCTGGGCGTACCCTTCCCGCTTAGGGTGACAAATGCAAAAGAAACAATTGATGGACGGAATGCTGGACAATGCAAACATTCACCCCCAGTCACAAGGATCTGGGTTAAATCCATCATTCTTTTGCTCACCACACCACCCCAGTTTGGACCCAACCATATGCAAATCAGTCTTGACACTGTTCCTTGTGGGAACAGTCCAGCCCGAACTGCCAAGCCAGGTCCTCCCTGGACCGGAAACAAGAATCCTGGGACCGATTTCAGGGTATCACCCTTCATCAACCAGGCTAGCTTGAATCCTGTGGTGTAGTGAGCACGGGACCCACGTCTGGGCATACCCTTCCCACTTAGGGCGACAAATGCAAAAGAAACGATTGATGGACGGAATGCTGGACAATGCAAACATTCACCCCCAGTCACAAGGATCTGGGTTAAATCCATCATTCTTTTGCTCACCACACCACCCCAGTTTGGACCCAACCATATGCAAATCAGTCTTGACCCTGTTCCTTGTGGGAACAGTCCAGCCCGAACTGCCAAGCCAGGTCCTCCCTGGACCGGAAACAAGAATCCTGGGACCGATTTCAGGGTATCACCCTTCATCAACCAGGCTAGCTTGAATCCAGTGGTGTAGTGAGCACGGGACCCACGTCTGGGCATACCCTTCCCACTTAGGGCGACAAATGCAAAAGAAACAATTGATGGACGGAATGCTGGACAATGCAAACATTCACCCCCAGTCACAAGGATCTGGGTTAAATCCATCATTCTTTTTCTCACCACAACACCACAGTTTGGACCCAGCCATATGCAAATCAGTCTTGACCCTGTTCCTTGTGGGAACAGTCCAGCCCGAACTGCCAAGCCAGGTCCTCCCTGGACCGGAAACAAGAATCCTGGGACCGGTTTCAGGTCATCACCCTTCATCAGCGAGGCTAGCTTGAATCCAGTGGTGTAGTGAGCACGGGACCCACGTCTGGGCATACCCTTCCCACTTAGGGCGACAAATGCAAAAGAAACGATTGATGGACGGAATGCTGGACAATGCAAACATTCACCCCCAGTCACAAGGATCTGGGTTAAATCCATCATTCTTTTGCTCACCACACCACCCCAGTTTGGTCCCAGCCATATGCAAATCAGTCTTGACCCTGTTCCTTGTGGGAACAGTCCAGCCCGAACTGCCAAGCCAGGTCCTCCCTGGACCGGAAACAAGAATCCTGGGACCGGTTTCAGGACATCACCCTTCATCAGCAAGGCTAGCTTGAATCCAGTGGTGTAGTGAGCACGGGACCCACGTCTGGGCATACCCTTCCCACTTAGGGCGACAAATGCAAAAGAAACGATTGATGGACGGAATGCTGGACAATGCAAACATTCACCCCCAGTCACAAGGATCCTGGTTAAATCCATCATTCTTTTGCTCACCACACCACCCCAGTTTGGACCCATCCATATGCAAATCAGTCTTGACCCTGTTCCTTGTGGAAACAGTCCAGCCCGAACTGCCAAGCTAGGTCCTCCCTGGACCGGAAACAAGAATCCTGGGACCGGTTTCAGGGCATCACCCTTCATCAGCCAGGCTAGCTTGAATCCAGTGGTGTAGTGAGCACGGGACCCACGTCTGGGCGTACCCTTCCCGCTTAGGGCGACAAATGCAAAAGAAACAATTGATGGAAGGAATGCTGGACAATGCAAACATTCACCCCCAGTCACAAGAATCTGGGTTAAATCCATCATTCTTTTGCTCACCACACCACCACAGTTTGGACCCAGCCATATGCAAATCAGTCTTGACCCTGTTCCTTGTGGGAACAGTCCAGCCCGAACTGCCAAGCCAGGTCCTCCCTGGACCGGAAAGAAGAATCCTGGGACCTATTTCAGGGTATCACCCTTCATCAACCAGGCTAGCTTGAATCCAGTGGTGTAGTGAGCACGGGACCCACGTCTGGGCATACCCTTCCCACTTAGGGCGACAAATGCAAAAGAAACAATTGATGGAAGGAATGCTGGACAATGCAAACATTCACCCCCAGTCACAAGAATCTGGGTTAAATCCATCATTCTTTTGCTCACCACACCACCACAGTTTGGACCCAGCCATATGCAAATCAGTCTTGCCCCTGTTCCTTGTGGGAACAGTCCAGCCCGAACTGCCAAGCCAGGTCCTCCCTGGACCGGAAAGAAGAATCCTGGGACCGGTTTCAGGGCATCACCCTTCATCAGCCAGGCTAGCTTGAATCCAGTGGTGTAGTGAGCACGGGACCCACGTCTGGGCATACCCTTCCCACTTAGGGCGACAAATGCAAAAGAAACAATTGGTGGAAGGAATGCTGGACAATGCAAACATTCACCCCCAGTCACAAGGATCCTGGTTAAATCCATCATTCTTTTGCTCACCACACCACCCCAGTTTGGACCCATCCATATGCAAATCAGTCTTGACCCTGTTCCTTGTGGAAACAGTCCAGCCCGAACTGCCAAGCTAGGTCCTCCCTGGACCGGAAACAAGAATCCTGGGACCGGTTTCAGGGCATCACCCTTCATCAGCCAGGCTAGCTTGAATCCAGTATTGTAGTGAGCACGGGACCCACGTCTGGGCGTACCCTTCCCGCTTAGGGCGACAAATGCAAAAGAAACAATTGATGGAAGGAATGCTGGACAATGCAAACATTCACCCCCAGTCACAAGAATCTGGGTTAAATCCATCATTCTTTTGCTCACCACACCACCACAGTTTGGACCCAGCCATATGCAAATCAGTCTTGACCCTGTTCCTTGTGGGAACAGTCCAGCCCGAACTGCCAAGCCAGGTCCTCCCTGGACCGGAAAGAAGAATCCTGGGACCGATTTCAGGGTATCACCCTTCATCAACCAGGCTAGCTTGAATCCAGTGGTGTAGTGAGCACGGGACCCACGTCTGGGCATACCCTTCCCACTTAGGGCGACAAATGCAAAAGAAACAATTGATGGACGGAATGCTGGACAATGCAAACATTCACCCCCAGTCACAAGAATCTGGGTTAAATCCATCATTCTTTTGCTCACCACACCACCACAGTTTGGACCCAGCCATATGCAAATCAGTCTTGCCCCTGTTCCTTGTGGGAACAGTCCAGCCCGAACTGCCAAGCCAGGTCCTCCCTGGACCGGAAAGAAGAATCCTGGGACCGGTTTCAGGGCATCACCCTTCATCAGCCAGGCTAGCTTGAATCCAGTGGTGTAGTGAGCACGGGACCCACGTCTGGGCATACCCTTCCCACTTAGGGCGACAAATGCAAAAGAAACAATTGATGGAAGGAATGCTGGACAATGCAAACATTCACCCCCAGTCACAAGAATCTGGGTTAAATCCATCATTCTTTTGCTCACCACACCACCACAGTTTGGACCCAGCCATATGCAAATCAGTCTTGACCCTGTTCCTTGTGGGAACAGTCCAGCCCGAACTGCCAAGCCAGGTCCTCCCTGGACCGGAAACAAGAATCCTGGGACCGATTTCAGGGTATCACCCTTCACCAACCAGGCTAGCTTGAATCCAGTGGTGTAGTGAGCACGGGACCCACGTCTGGGCATACCCTTCCCACTTAGGGCGACAAATGCAAAAGAAACAATTGATGGACGGAATGCTGGACAATGCAAACATTCACCCCCAGTCACAAGGATCTGGGTTAAATCCATCATTCTTTTTCTCACCACAACACCAAAGTTTGGACCCAGCCATATGCAAATCAGTCTTGACCCTGTTCCTTGTGGGAACAGTCCAGCCCGAACTGCCAAGCCAGGTCCTCCCTGGACCGGAAACAAGAATCCTGGGACCGGTTTCAGGGCATCACCCTTCATCAGCCAGGCTAGCTTGAATCCAGTGGTGTAGTGAGCACGGGACCCACGTCTGGGCATACCCTTCCCACTTAGGGCGACAAATGCAAAAGAAACAATTGATGGACGGAATGCTGGACAATGCAAACATTCACCCCCAGTCACAAGGATCTGGGTTAAATCCATCATTCTTTTGCTCACCACACCACCCCAGTTTGGACCCAGCCAAATGCAAATCAGTGTTGACCCTGTGCCTTGTGGGAACAGTCCAGCACAAACTATCAAGCCAGGTCCTCCCTGGACCGTAAACAAGAATCCTGGGACAGATTTCAGGGCATCACCCTTCATCAGCCAGGCTAGTTTTAATCCAGTGGTGTAGTGAGCACGGGACCCACGTCTGGGCATACCCTTCCCACTTAGGGCGACAAATGCAAAAGAAACAATTGATGGACGGAATTCTGGACAATGCAAACATTCACCCCCAGTCACAAGGATCTGGGTTAAATCCATCATTCTTTTTCTCACCACACCACCCCAGTTTGGACCCAGCCATATGCAAATCAGTCTTGACCCTGTTCCTTGTGGGAACAGTCCAGCCCGAACTGCCAAGCCAGGTCCTCCCTGGACCGGAAACAAGAATCCTGGGACCGGTTTCAGGGCATCACCCTTCATCAGCCAGGCTAGCTTGAATCCAGTGGTGTAGTGAGCACGGGACCCACGTCTGGGCATACCCTTCCCACTTAGGGCAACAAATGCAAAAGAAACAATTGATGGACGGGATGCTGGGCAATGCAAACATTCACCCCCAGTCACAAGGATCTGGGTTAAATCCATCATTCTTTTTCTCACCATACCACCCCAGTTTGGACCCAGCCATATGCAAATCAGTCTTGACCCTGTTCCTTGTGGGAACAGTCCAGCCCGTACTGCCAAGCCAGGTCCTCCCTGGACCGGAAATAAGAATCCTGGGACCGGTTTCAGGGCATTACCCTTCATCAGACAGGCTAGCTTGAATCCAGTGGTGTAGTGAGCACGGGACCCACGTCTGGGCATACCCTTCCCACTTAGGGGCGACAAATGCAAAAGAAAGAATTGATGGACGGAATGCTGGACAATGCAAACATTCACCCCCAGTCACAAGGATCTGGGTTAAATCCATCATTCTTTTGCTCACCACACCACCCCAGCATGGACCCAGCCATATGCAAATCAGTCTTGACCCTGTTCCTTGTGGGAACAGTCCAGCCCGAACTGCCAAGCCAGGTCCTCCCTGGACCGGAAAGAAGAATCCTGGGACCGGTTTCAGGGCATCACCCTTCATCAGCCAGGCTAGCTTGAATCCAGTGGTGTAGTGAGCACGGGACCCACGTCTGGGCATACCCTTCCCACTTAGGGCGACAAATGCAAAAGAAACAATTGGTGGAAGGAATGCTGGACAATGCAAACATTCACCCCCAGTCACAAGAATCTGGGTTAAATCCATCATTCTTTTGCTCACCACACCACCACAGTTTGGACCCAGCCATATGCAAATCAGTCTTGACCCTGTTCCTTGTGGGAACAGTCCAGCCCGAACTGCCAAGCCAGGTCCTCCCTGGACCGGAAACAAGAATCCTGGGACCGATTTCAGGGTATCACCCTTCACCAACCAGGCTAGCTTGAATCCAGTGGTGTAGTGAGCACGGGACCCACGTCTGGGCATACCCTTCCCACTTAGGGCGACAAATGCAAAAGAAACAATTGATGGACGGAATGCTGGACAATGCAAACATTCACCCCCAGTCACAAGGATCTGGGTTAAATCCATCATTCTTTTTCTCACCACAACACCACAGTTTGCACCCAGCCATATGCAAATCAGTCTTGACCCTGTTCCTTGTGGGAACAGTCCAGCCCGAACTGCCAAGCCAGGTCCTCCCTGGACCGGAAACAAGAATCCTGGGACCGGTTTCAGGGCATCACCCTTCATCAGCCAGGCTAGCTTGAATCCAGTGGTGTAGTGAGCACGGGACCCACGTCTGGGCATACCCTTCCCACTTAGGGCGACAAATGCAAAAGAAACAATTGATGGACGGAATGCTGGACAATGCAAACATTCACCCCCAGTCACAAGGATCTGGGTTAAATCCATCATTCTTTTTCTCACCACAACACCACAGTTTGGACCCAGCCATATGCAAATCAGTCTTGACCCTGTTCCTTGTGGGAACAGTCCAGCCCGAACTGCCAAGCCAGGTCCTCCCTGGACCGGAAACAAGAATCCTGGGACCGGTTTCAGGGCATCACCCTTCATCAGCGAGGCTAGCTTGAATCCAGTGGGGTAGTGAGCACGGGACCCACGTCTGGGCATACCCTTCCCACTTAGGGCGACAAATGCAAAAGAAACGATTGATGGACGGAATGCTGGACAATGCAAACATTCACCCCCAGTCACAAGGATCTGGGTTAAATCCATCATTCTTTTGCTCACCACACCACCCCAGTTTGGTCCCAGCCATATGCAAATCAGTCTTGACCCTGTTCCTTGTGGGAACAGTCCAGCCCGAACTGCCAAGCCAGGTCCTCCTGGACCGGAAACAAGAATCCTGGGACCGGTTTCAGGACATCACCCTTCATCAGCAAGGCTAGCTTGAATCCAGTGGTGTAGTGAGCACGGGACCCACGTCTGGGCATACCCTTCCCACTTAGGGCGACAAATGCAAAAAAACGATTGATGGACGGAATGCTGGACAATGCAAACATTCACCCCCAGTCACAAGGATCCTGGTTAAATCCATCATTCTTTTGCTCACCACACCACCCCAGTTTGGACCCATCCATATGCAAATCAGTCTTGACCCTGTTCCTTGTGGAAACAGTCCAGCCCGAACTGCCAAGCTAGGTCCTCCCTGGACCGGAAACAAGAATCCTGGGACCGGTTTCAGGGCATCACCCTTCATCAGCCAGGCTAGCTTGAATCCAGTGGTGTAGTGAGCACGGGACCCACGTCTGGGCGTACCCTTCCCGCTTAGGGCGACAAATGCAAAAGAAACAATTGATGGAAGGAATGCTGGACAATGCAAACATTCACCCCCAGTCACAAGAATCTGGGTTAAATCCATCATTCTTTTGCTCACCACACCACCACAGTTTGGACCCAGCCATATGCAAATCAGTCTTGACCCTGTTCCTTGTGGGAACAGTCCAGCCCGAACTGCCAAGCCAGGTCCTCCCTGGACCGGAAAGAAGAATCCTGGGACCGATTTCAGGGTATCACCCTTCATCAACCAGGCTAGCTTGAATCCAGTGGTGTAGTGAGCACGGGACCCACGTCTGGGCAAAGCCTTCCCACTTAGGGCGACAAATGCAAAAGAAACAATTGATGGAAGGAATGCTGGACAATGCAAACATTCACCCCCAGTCACAAGAATCTGGGTTAAATCCATAATTCTTTTGCTCACCACACCACCACAGTTTGGACCCAGCCATATGCAAATCAGTCTTGCCCCTGTTCCTTGTGGGAACAGTCCAGCCCGAACTGCCAAGCCAGGTCCTCCCTGGACCGGAAAGAAGAATCCTGGGACCGGTTTCAGGGCATCACCCTTCATCAGCCAGGCTAGCTTGAATCCAGTGGTGTAGTGAGCACGGGACCCACGTCTGGGCATACCCTTCCCACTTAGGGCGACAAATGCAAAAGAAACAATTGGTGGAAGGAATGCTGGACAATGCAAACATTCACCCCCAGTCACAAGAATCTGGGTTAAATCCATCATTCTTTTGCTCACCACACCACCACAGTTTGGACCCAGCCATATGCAAATCAGTCTTGACCCTGTTCCTTGTGGGAACAGTCCAGCCCGAACTGCCAAGCCAGGTCCTCCCTGGACCGGAAACAAGAATCCTGGGACCGATTTCAGGGTATCACCCTTCACCAACCAGGCTAGCTTGAATCCAGTGGTGTAGTGAGCACGGGACCCACGTCTGGGCATACCCTTCCCACTTAGGGCGACAAATGCAAAAGAAACAATTGATGGACGGAATGCTGGACAATGCAAACATTCACCCCCAGTCACAAGGATCTGGGTTAAATCCATCATTCTTTTTCTCACCACAACACCACAGTTTGGACCCAGCCATATGCAAATCAGTCTTGACCCTGTTCCTTGTGGGAACAGTCCAGCCCGAACTGCCAAGCCAGGTCCTCCCTGGACCGGAAACAAGAATCCTGGGACCGGTTTCAGGGCATCACCCTTCATCAGCCAGGCTAGCTTGAATCCAGTGGTGTAGTGAGCACGGGACCCACGTCTGGGCATACCCTTCCCACTTAGGGCGACAAATGCAAAAGAAACAATTGATGGACGGAATGCTGGACAATGCAAACATTCACCCCCAGTCACAAGGATCTGGGTTAAATCCATCATTCTTTTGCTCACCACACCACCCCAGTTTGGACCCAGCCAAATGCAAATCAGTGTTGACCCTGTTCCTTGTGGGAACAGTCCAGCACAAACTGTCAAGCCAGGTCCTCCCTGGACCGTAAACAAGAATCCTGGGACCGATTTCAGGGCATCACCCTTCATCAGCCAGGCTAGTTTGAATCCAGTGGTGTAGTGAGCACGGGACCCACGTCTGGGCATACCCTTCCCACTTAGGGCGACAAATGCAAAAGAAACAATTGATGGACGGAATTCTGGACAATGCAAACATTCACCCCCAGTCACAAGGATCTGGGTTAAATCCATCATTCTTTTTCTCACCACACCACCCCAGTTTGGACCCAGCCATATGCAAATCAGTCTTGACCCTGTTCCTTGTGGGAACAGTCCAGCCCGAACTGCCAAGCCAGGTCCTCCCTGGACCGGAAACAAGAATCCTGGGACCGGTTTCAGGGCATCACCCTTCATCAGCCAGGCTAGCTTGAATCCAGTGGTGTAGTGAGCACGGGACCCACGTCTGGGCATACCCTTCCCACTTAGGGCAACAAATGCAAAAGAAACAATTGATGGACGGGATGCTGGGCAATGCAAACATTCACCCCCAGTCACAAGGATCTGGGTTAAATCCATCATTCTTTTTCTCACCATACCACCCCAGTTTGGACCCAGCCATATGCAAATCAGTCTTGACCCTGTTCCTTGTGGGAACAGTCCAGCCCGTACTGCCAAGCCAGGTCCTCCCTGGACCGGAAATAAGAATCCTGGGACCGGTTTCAGGGCATTACCCTTCATCAGACAGGCTAGCTTGAATCCAGTGGTGTAGTGAGCACGGGACCCACGTCTGGGCATACCCTTCCCACTTAGGGCGACAAATGCAAAAGAAAGAATTGATGGACGGAATGCTGGACAATGCAAACATTCACCCCCCAGTCACAAGGATCTGGGTTAAATCCATCATTCTTTTGCTCACCACACCACCCCAGCATGGACCCAGCCATATGCAAATCAGTCTTGACCCTGTTCCTTGTGGGAACAGTCCAGCCCGAACTGCCAAGCCAGGTCCTCCCTGGACCGGAAAGAAGAATCCTGGGACCGGTTTCAGGGCATCACCCTTCATCAGCCAGGCTAGCTTGAATCCAGTGGTGTAGTGAGCACGGGACCCACGTCTGGGCATACCCTTCCCACTTAGGGCGACAAATGCAAAAGAAACAATTGGTGGAAGGAATGCTGGACAATGCAAACATTCACCCCCAGTCACAAGAATCTGGGTTAAATCCATCATTCTTTTGCTCACCACACCACCACAGTTTGGACCCAGCCATATGCAAATCAGTCTTGACCCTGTTCCTTGTGGGAACAGTCCAGCCTGAACTGCCAAGCCAGGTCCTCCCTGGACCGGAAACAAGAATCCTGGGACCGATTTCAGGGTATCACCCTTCACCAACCAGGCTAGCTTGAATCCAGTGGTGTAGTGAGCACGGGACCCACGTCTGGGCATACCCTTCCCACTTAGGGCGACAAATGCAAAAGAAACAATTGATGGACGGAATGCTGGACAATGCAAACATTCACCCCCAGTCACAAGGATCTGGGTTAAATCCATCATTCTTTTTCTCACCACAACACCACAGTTTGGACCCAGCCATATGCAAATCAGTCTTGACCCTGTTCCTTGTGGGAACAGTCCAGCCCGAACTGCCAAGCCAGGTCCTCCCTGGACCGGAAACAAGAATCCTGGGACCGGTTTCAGGGCATCACCCTTCATCAGCCAGGCTAGCTTGAATCCAGTGGTGTAGTGAGCACGGGACCCACGTCTGGGCATACCCTTCCCACTTAGGGCGACAAATGCAAAAGAAACAATTGATGGACGGAATGCTGGACAATGCAAACATTCACCCCCAGTCACAAGGATCTGGGTTAAATCCATCATTCTTTTGCTCACCACACCACCCCAGTTTGGACCCAGCCAAATGCAAATCAGTGTTGACCCTGTTCCTTGTGGGAACAGTCCAGCACAAACTGTCAAGCCAGGTCCTCCCTGGACCGTAAACAAGAATCCTGGGACCGATTTCAGGGCATCACCCTTCATCAGCCAGGCTAGTTTGAATCCAGTGGTGTAGTGAGCACGGGACCCACGTCTGGGCATACCCTTCCCACTTAGGGCGACAAATGCAAAAGAAACAATTGATGGACGGAATTCTGGACAATGCAAACATTCACCCCCAGTCACAAGGATCTGGGTTAAATCCATCATTCTTTTTCTCACCACACCACCCCAGTTTGGACCCAGCCATATGCAAATCAGTCTTGACCCTGTTCCTTGTGGGAACAGTCCAGCCCGAACTGCCAAGCCAGGTCCTCCCTGGACCGGAAACAAGAATCCTGGGACCGGTTTCAGGGCATCACCCTTCATCAGCCAGGCTAGCTTGAATCCAGTGGTGTAGTGAGCACGGGACCCACGTCTGGGCATACCCTTCCCACTTAGGGCAACAAATGCAAAGAAACAATTGATGGACGGGATGCTGGGCAATGCAAACATTCACCCCCAGTCACAAGGATCTGGGTTAAATCCATCATTCTTTTTCTCACCATACCACCCCAGTTTGGACCCAGCCATATGCAAATCAGTCTTCACCCTGTTCCTTGTCGGAACAGTCCAGCCCGTACTGCCAAGCCAGGTCCTCCCTGGACCGGAAATAAGAATCCTGGGACCGGTTTCAGGGCATTACCCTTCATCAGACAGGCTAGCTTGAATCCAGTGGTGTAGTGAGCACGGGACCCACGTCTGGGCATACCCTTCCCACTTAGGGCGACAAATGCAAAAGAAAGAATTGATGGACGGAATGCTGGACAATGCAAACATTCACCCCCCAGTCACAAGGATCTGGGTTAAATCCATCATTCTTTTGCTCACCACACCACCCCAGCATGGACCCAGCCATATGCAAATCAGTCTTGACCCTGTTCCTTGTGGGAACAGTCCAGCCCGAACTGCCAAGCCAGGTCCTCCCTGGACCGGAAACAAGAATCCTGGGACCGGTTTCAGGGCATCACCCTTCATCAGACAGGCTAGCTTGAATCCAGTGGTGTAGTGAGCACGGTACCCACGTCTCGGCATACCCTTCCCACTTAGGGCGACAAATGCAAAAGAAACAATTGATGGACGGAATGCTGGACAATGCAAACATTCACCCCCCAGTCACAAGGATCTGGGTTACATCCATCATTCTTTTGCTCACCACACCACCCCAGTATGGACCCAGCCATATGCAAATCAGACTTGACCCTGTTCCTTGTGGGAACAGTCCAGCCCGAACTGCCAAGCCAGGTCCTCCCTGGACCGGAAACAAGAATCCTGGGACCGGTTTCAGGGCATCACCCTTCATCAGCCAGGCTAGCTTGAATCCAGTGGTGTAGTGAGCATGGGACCCACATCTGGGCATACCCTTCCCACTTAGGGCGACAAATGCAAAAGAAACGATTGATGGACGGAATGCTGGACAATGCAAACATTCACCCCCAGTCACAAGGATCTGGGTTAAATCCATCATTCTTTTGCTCACCACCCCAGTTTGGACCCAGCCATATGCAAATCAGTCTTGACCCTGTTCCTTGTGGGAACAGTCCAGCCAGCCAGGTCCTCCCTGGACCGGAAACAAGAATCCTGGGACCGGTTTCAGGGCATCACCCTTCATCAGCCAGGCAACTTGAATCCAGTGGTGTAGTGAGCACAGGACCCACGTCTGGGCATACCCTTCACACTTAGGGCGACAAATGCAAAAGAAACAATTGATGGACGGAATGCTGGACAATGCAAACATTCACCCCCAGACACAAGGATCTGAGTTAAATCCATCATTCTTTTTCTCACCATACCACCCCAGTTTGGACCCAGCCATATGCAAATCAGTCTTGACCCTGTTCCTTGTGGGAACAGTCCAGCCCGTACTGCCAAGCCAGGTCCTCCCTGGACCGGAAATAAGAATCCTGGGACCGGTTTCAGGGCATTACCCTTCATCAGACAGGCTAGCTTGAATCCAGTGGTGTAGTGAGCACGGGACCCACGTCTGGGCATACCCTTCCCACTTATGGCGACAAATGCAAAAGAAACAATTGATGGACGGAATGCTGGACAATGCAAACATTCACCCCCCAGTCACAAGGATCTGGGTTAAATCCATCATTCTTTTGCTCACCACACCACCCCAGCATGGACCCAGCCATATGCAAATCAGTCTTGACCCTGTTCCTTGTGGGAACAGTCCAGGCCGAACTGCCAAGCCAGGTCCTCCCTGGACCGGAAACACGAATCCTGGGACCGGTTTCAGGGCATCACCCTTCATCAGCCAGGCTAGCTTGAATCCAGTTGTGTAGTGAGCACGGGACCCACGTCTGGGCATACCCTTCCCACTTAGGGCAACAAATGCAAAAGAAACAATTGATGGACGGAATGCTGGACAATGCAAACATTCACCCCCAGTCACAAGGATCTGGGTTAAATCCATCATTCTTTTGCTCACCACACCACCCCAGTTTGGACCCAGCCATATGCAAATCAGTCTTGACCCTGTTCCTTTTGGGAACAGTCCAGCCCGAACTGCCAAGCCAGGTCCTCCCTGGACCGGAAACAAGAATCCTGGGACCGGTTTCAGGGCATCACCCTTCATCAGCCAGGCTAGCTTGAATCCAGTGGTGTAGTGAGCACGGTCCCCACTTCTGGGCATACCATTCCCACTTAGGGCGACAAATGCAAAAGAAACAATTGAAGGACGGCATGGTGGACAATGCAAACATTCACCCCCAGTCACAAGGATCTGGGTTAAATCCATCATTCTTATGCTCACCACACCACCACAGTTTGGACCCAGCCATATGCAATCCAGTCTTGACCCTGTTCCTTGTGGGAACAGTCCAGCCTGAACTGCCAAGCCAGGTCCTCCCTGGACCGGAAACGAGAATCCTGGGACCGATTTCAGGGCATCACCCTTCATTAGCCAGGCTAGCTTGAATCCAGTGGTGTAGTGAGGACAGGACCCACGTCTGGGCATACCCTTCACACTTAGGGCAACAAATGCAAAAGAAACAATTGATGGATGGAATGCTGGACAATGCAAACATTCACCCCCAGTCACAAGGATCAGGGTTAAATCCATCATTCTTTTTCTCACCACACCACCCCAGTTTGGACCCAGCCATATGCAAATCAGTCTTGACCCTGTTCCTTGTGGGAATAGTCCAGCCCGAACTGCCAAAGCCAGGTCCTCCCTGGACCGGAAACAAGAATCCTGGGACCGGTTTCAGGGCATCACCCTTCATCAGCCAGGCTAGCTTGAATTCAGTGGTGTAGTGAGCACGGGACCCACGTCTGGGCATACCCTTCCCACTTAGGGCGACAAATGCAAAAAAACGATTGATGGACGGAATGCTGGACAATGCAAACATTCACCCCCAGTCACAAGGATCTGGGTTAAATCCATCATTCTTTGCTCACCACACCACCCCAGTTTGGTCCCAGCCATATGCAAATCAGTCTTGACCCTGTTCCTTGTGGGAACAGTCCAGCCCGAACTGCCAAGCCAGGTCCTCCCTGGACCGGAAACAAGAATCCTGGGACCGGTTTCAGGACATCACCCTTCATCAGCAAGGCTAGCTTGAATCCAGTGGTGTAGTGAGCACGGGACCCACGTCTGGGCATACCCTTCCCACTTAGGGCGACAAATGCAAAAAAAACGATTGATGGACGGAATGCTGGACAATGCAAACATTCACCCCCAGTCACAAGGATCTGGGTTAAATCCATCATTCTTTTGCTCACCACACCACCCCAGTTTGGACCCATCCATATGCAAATCAGTCTTGACCCTGTTCCTTGTGGAAACAGTCCAGCCCGAACTGCCAAGCTAGGTCCTCCCTGGACCGGAAACAAGAATCCTGGGACCGGTTTCAGGGCATCACCCTTCATCAGCCAGGCTAGCTTGAATCCAGTGGTGTAGTGAGCACGGGACCCACGTGTGGGCGTACCCTTCCCGCTTAGGGCGACAAATGCAAAGGAAACAATTGATGGACGGAATGCTGGACAATGCAAACATTCACCCCCAGTCACAAGGATCTGGGTTAAATCCATCATTCTTTTGCTCACCACACCACCCCAGTTTGGACCCAGCCATATGCAAATCAGTCTTGCCCCTGTTCCTTGTGGGAACAGTCCAGCCCGAACTGCCAAGCCAGGTCCTCCCTGGACCGGAAAGAAGAATCCTGGGACCGGTTTCAGGGCATCACCCTTCATCAGCCAGGCTAGCTTGAATCCAGTGGTGTAGTGAGCACGGGACCCACGTCTGGGCATACCCTTCCCACTTAGGGCGACAAATACAAAAGAAACAATTGATGGAAGGAATGCTGGACAATGCAAACATTCACCCCCAGTCACAAGAATCTGGGTTAAATCCATCATTCTTTTGCTCACCACACCACCACAGTTTGGACCCAGCCATATGCAAATCAGTCTTGACCCTGTTCCTTGTGGGAACAGTCCAGCCGAACTGCCAAGCCAGGTCCTCCCTGGACCGGAAACAAGAATCCTGGGACCGATTTCAGGGTATCACCCTTCATCAACCAGGCTAGCTTGAATCCAGTGGTGTAGTGAGCACGGGACCCACGTCTGGGCATACCCTTCCCACTTAGGGCGACAAATGCAAAAGAAACAATTGATGGACGGAATGCTGGACAATGCAAACATTCACCCCCAGTCACAAGGATCTGGGTTAAATCCATCATTCTTTTTCTCACCACAACACCACAGTTTGGACCCAGCCATATGCAAATCAGTCTTGACCCTGTTCCTTGTGGGAACAGTCCAGCCCAAACTGCTGTTGTAATTTGGCAGCACTTAAGTTAAGCATTGGCTGAAGACAGCCTGTATTTAGAGGCTAAATTGTCCGCTTTGTGGAATCCATTTTGTATTTCTGGCAGCCATTTTGGCTGCCATGTGCTACCATGTGCTCACCATGTGCTCTGTCCTACCTTCCTGTCAACTGCTCTTGAAATCTGCCTAGAGACAAGTTAACTTTAGTTCCTCTTGCTTTGCACATGCTCAGTTGAGCTTGCAGCTGTTTCAAGTTTATAAATGTCAGGATGTGTCTACTAAAAGTAGAAACTGTTAGCTCCACCCACTTGTCGACTGTGCATTCTCTGTATGACCTTATATGTACCTACAACCAGCATTTGTGTTTGTACCGCCTTCATTTGAGCCCCTGTGTGGGTATAAAAGGACCAGGATCCTTCCATTCAGTGTGCTACTTCATGCATTACTGAAGGGTGATGTGTGAATGTTAGCTCCACCTTATAAGGTTTAATAAACTCTGTCTTTTATATTTCAGTTTCTGTGCCAACTTCTTCCTAAGTGTCTGAGGACTCTGTGCAGAGAAGGGAGAGCCCCTAAGCACTGGTAGGCCTTGTTGAGGCTCACT